>PVLA01020382.1:0-10378 GCA_004027455.1 Hydrochoerus hydrochaeris
TTTTTTTTTTTGCAGGTTCACTTTCCATTGTTTGATTTCCTCTGTATCAGTGTCTCTTGGATTTGCTTTAGCAAAGTTAGGAATATTTTTAGGCATTTTGTTTCCCTGTTGTTTTTTTCAACCCATTTTCTTTCAAGGAGAAAAAGAAAAGAAAAATAAAAGAAGAAAAAAGACTGAAAGAAAATTTCAGGGACAAGAGTATAGCTCAGTGGCATGAGTACTTGCCTGGCAGGCATGAAGTCATGAGTTCAATCCCCAGTATTAAAAAAAAAGAAGAAGAAAAGCAAAATTTCTAAATATGTCAATCAGGGGGCAGCAATGGTACACACATTGTGCACTGTCATCCCCAAATCATACACGTAGAGCACAAGACATCTGCATTCAATGGTCTGAAAAATACCAGCACAAGACTTTCTCTTTGGTGAACTCAGAAAAATCAGTACTATAACTATCCTAACTATTTTATGCATATATATATATATATATATTTATCTTTATATATACACACACACTCTCACATATGTTGTTTCCTTCAACTTCTCACACTAACGAGATAATACAATGTTAACACACCTGTGCCTTATTTATTTCACTAATGAGTATGGTCTCAAGTTGCATCCATTTACCTATAAAAGTGCCCAGTTTATCCTTCTTTAAGTCTTTGTAGGACTCCATTGTATAAAAATATTATGTTTTCTTTATCTGTTCCTCAGTCAATGGGCATTTATGTTGTTCCTAAGATCTTACTATTACAAATTGTGCTGCTTTATACATGGGTACACATAGATAACTCTGGTATGATGTTTTTAATTCTTTGGGAAGATACACAGAAGGGGAATAGCTGGCTCAAATGAGACCTCTAGTCCTAGTTTTCTGAGGAATCTCCACACTGAGTTCCACAGTGGTTGCATCAATCTACCCTCACACCAAAAGTGGACAATTCCTTTCTTTCCCACAACACCTCCAGCAATTGTAGCCATTCTTTCTGGGGTGAAGTGGACAGTGTTGTTTTAATTTTTATCCATCAAATGACCAGTGATGTTGGATATTTTTGCACATTTATTTGCTGTTCATATTTGTTCATCTGGGAAGTTTGTATTCATCTCAGATTCCCATTTTGAATTGGGTCTTTAAATCTAAGACTTTTTTTAGTTCTTTATATAGTCTCGATAGTAATTCTTTGAAGTACAGCTGACAAACATTTTCTCCCATGTTGTGTGTTGTCTCTTCACTCTATTGGTTGTTTCTCTTTCTGTACAAAGGCTTTTCAGTAAGGTGAGATTCCAGTTGATTCTTTATGATAGTTCTTATGCAATTGAGATTTTGTTCATAAAGTCTTTGCCTACACCAAGGTCTTCAAGAGATTTACTACTCTATCTTCCCTCAGATTTAATGTTCCCATTTTATTATTAAGATCGTTGATCCATTCTGATTTTAGCTTAATACATAGTGAAAGATATGTGTTCAGTTTTAATCTTCATGTGTAGGGCCAATTTTTCCACCACCCTTTAATAAAGAGTGTATCTTTCTTCCATTGCATGTGATTAAAACCTTTGTCAAAGATAAGGTGGTTTAGTGAGTCTGGAGTTGTCATTACATTTTCCAATCTGCTCCATTGATCTTCAGGTCTGTTTTTTTTTCCAGTACCACACAGTTTTTATCACAGTAGCTTTGTAGTATAATTTCAAGTCAGAGATTGTGATGTCCCTGTTTTGTCTTTGTTGCCCAGAATTACCTTTGCTATTCTAGGTCTCTTCTGATTCCAGATAAATTTTAGGATTATTTTCTTTATTTCTGTGAGATATTCTATTGGAATTTTGATTGGGATTGCCTTGAATGTGTATAACAGTTTTGGAAGTATGGCCATTTTCACTATATTGATTCTTCCTACCCAAGAGCATGGGATATCACTCCATTTTCCAATATCCTCTTCAATCTCCTTTTTCACAGTACTGTAGCTTTCAATGTAGAGCTGTCTTTTATATCCCTTGTTAGATTAATTTCTGGTTCTCTCTCTCCCTTTTTCTCTCTTTCTTTCTCTCTCTCTCTCTCTGTCTTTCTTTCTTTGTGGATACTAATGTAAAAAGTATTGTTTCCCAGATTGATCTTTCTCAGTGAATTTGTTATTCATGTACAGGAAGGCTATTGGTTTTTGAGTGTTTACTGTGTAACCAGCTACATTACTGAATTTGATTACTAAATCTAGTAGTCTGGTGGTGGAGTTTTGGGGTCTTCTAAGAAAAGTATAATGTCATCTGCAAATAATGATAGTTTAACTTCTTCCTTTCCTATCTTTATTCCTTTTATTTCTTTCTCTTGCCTAATTTCTCTGGCTCAAGTTTCCATGGCTATGTTGAATAAGAGTGGAGACAGTGAACATCTTTCTCTTGGTCCTGATTTTAGACAGAAAGCTTTCAGTTTTTGTCCATTTAGTATGATGTTGGCTATTGGTTTGTCATATATGGCTTCTATCAGATTGAGATAAATATCATCTATTTCAATTTTCTCTACTGTTTTATAATGAATGGGTGCTGGACATTTTAAAAAGTTTTTTCTTCAACTATTGAGATGATCATATGATTTTTGTCTTTGGTTCTGTTAATATGTTGTATTACATTTATAGATTTATTTATGTCGGGCCTCCCCTGCACAACTGGGATGAATCTCACTTAATCATGGTGTACAATCTTCTTTATGTTTTGCTGCAGTATGTTTGCCATTATCTTATTGAGGACTTTTGCATCAACGTTTATTAGGGAAATAGGCCTGTACTTCTCTTTCTTAGTTGGGTCCTTCTCTGATTTTGGTAAGAGGGTAATGCTTGCTTCCAGGAATAAATTTGGAAGCATTGCTGCCCTTTCAATTTCATTAAAGAGTTTGAGAAGTAATGGTGTTAGGTCTTCACTAAATGTCTTGTAGAATTCAGCAGTGTATCCATTATGGCCTGGGGGTTATTTGTTAATAGATTTTTTATTACATTTTCAATTTCATTGATTGATATCGAGTTTATTTAGGATTTTTATATCTTTTTGAATTATCTTTGGCAATTCATATGTGTTTAGGAGTCTGTCCATTTCTTCTGGATTTTCCATCTTATTGGAATACAAGTTTTCAAAGTAGGCAGAGATGATTTTCTGGATTACTGCAGAGTCTCTTGTGATTTCACCCTTTTCATTCTTGATTACATGGATTTGAGTCTTTCCTTTTTTTGATAAATTTAGCTAAAGGTTTGTGAGCTTTATTTATCTTTCAAAGAACCAATTCTTTGATTCATTGAATTTTTGTATTGTTTTATAATCTCTAGTGTATTAATTTCTGCTCTGCTCTTTATAATTTCCTCTCTTGTATGAGCTTTTGGTTTAGCTGCCTCTTTTTTTTTTTTCTAGAAGTTTGAGGTTCAACTTTGAGTTGTTTATATGTACTTTCTCTGAAAGTAAATACTTGGGTATTTATGGCTATAAATTTCTCTGTTAAGACTGCTTTCACTCTTTCCCATAAATTCCTGTATTGTAAATATATATGCCACAATACTCATCTCTATCTCTCTTAATCTGTCTTGGCTTGAAATTCACTTTGTACTGTCATTATCATTCAACTGTAAAAACTGTATAATTTCTTCTTTAATTTCATCTGTGACCCATTGGTTGATCAGTAGGGTGCTATTTAATTCCCATATATTTATGAACTTCTTATGGCTTCCTTTGGCATGGACTTCCAATTTCATTTCACCATGGTCTGATAGTATGTATGGGATAACTTCAATTCCTTTACATTTACTTACACATGTTCTATGAATGAGTATATGGTTTATTTTGGAAGATCTCCCATGTGCAGCTGGGAAGAATGTGTATTCTGATGTTGTGGGGTGGAACACTCTACAGAAATTTACTTAATACACTTATTCAAAAGTTTGCTTTAGTTCTAATATTTCACTATTGATTGTCTAGTTGATCTGCCTTTTTGGGACAGTGGAGTATTGAGGTCTCCCAATACAATTGTATTAGAGCTTATTTGATTTTTCATGTCTGTTAGTAATTGTTTTATATGGTGGAGGCACTGGTATTTGTGGCATATATGTTTATGATTGTTATCTCTTCCTCTTGGATCATTCCCTTTATAAGAGTATAGTGACCTTCTCTATCTCTCTTAATGTGTCTTGGCTTGAAATTCACTTTTTCTGCAAATCGAATAGCTATCCTTTCTTTTTTCTGGGTTCCTCTTACTTGGAGTATTGTTTTCCATCCTTTGACTTTCAGTCTAGGAATTTCTTTTTGAATTAAATGTGTTTCTTGTATGCAGCATATTGCTGGATCTTGCTTCTTGATCCATCCTGCCAGTCTGTGTCTTTGGATTGGTGAACTGAAACTATTAACATGGATGGTTATAACTGATATGTATTGATGTATCCTTGTCATGTTATTTTCCTGTTGTTGACTCCTCCCTTTTTTCCTCTTCCCTTTAGTTGTTTGTCTTCTCTGGTATATTCCTTTGGTTGGGGTTCATGAAGCTATAGTCCTTATAATTTCTTTGTTTTGGGGATTTTTTTTATTTTTTTGTTTCTTTGTACTAGGTGGGAATCAAACTCACAAGCTTGTGCTTGCTAGTAAGGTGTTTATGCCACTGAGCTAAATAACTGGCCCCGTATCATCTCTTTCTAGAATGTCCTTCAGAACATTTTGGAGTGTTGGTTGGTTTGGTCATAACTTTCCTCATATGTTCTTTGTCATGGAAGTATCTTATTTCTCCATTAATTCTGAAAGATAGTCTTGTGGGATACATCAACCTGGATTAACAGTTTTTTTTCTTTTAGAACTTGGAGAAAAAAAGGGGGGGAGGCCAGGAATTTAGTTCAGCAGCATAAGCGCTTGCCTTGCAAGTGCATGGTTGAGTTCAATCCCTGGTACCAAAAGCAAAAAGAAAAAAAAAAGAACTTGGAGCACTTCACTTCAAGCTCTCCTTAACTCAAGAGTTTGTGCTGAGAAGTCAGCTGTAATTCTGATAGGCTTTCCTATATTGGTGATTTGTTTCTTTCGTCCAGCAGCTTTTAGGATTTTATTCTTGCGTTGAATTTCTAGAATCTTGACTACCATATGCCTGGATATAGATTTTTTTTGATCATGGCTAATTGGAATTCTATATGGCTTATTTATCTGCATGTCAAATTCTTCTTCTCCACCAGGAAAGTCTACTGTCATGATGTCTATGAATATTTTTAATGTCATTTGTGGTATCTCTGGCACTTTTATTGACTCATATCAGTCTTAAGTTATTTTTCTTTATCTTACCTACAAGCTAATGGATTGATTTCTCACTGCCCTTTGGCTATTTTTGAGAAAACTTTCTTTTCCTGGTCACTCACTGCAATCCTGTCTTCAATATCTGAGATCCTGTCCTCACATTGTGCTAATCTGCTTCTAATACTTCCAATGGATTTTTTATTCTCCTGGATATCTGTTTTAATGTACTTTATAGGTTTCTTTTCTTTCCTGTAGTAAGCTTCTATAATTTTCTTAAGCTTTTTTTTCTGTGTCAGCTCTAAAATCACTAAGCATGCTGTGTATTTTCACAATCTCTGCAGTTATATGAAAGATTATGTCTGATTTCATGTTTTCCAGAGCCTTATTCAATTGCTTTGCTGTTACCACTTCAGAGAGATCTGTCTGGAGGCTTTCAGGTGCTCCATTTCATTGTCCTCTCTATTTGCCTTTGGTGAAGTGCATGTATGGTGTCGCATTTAGTTTAAGTGTCTTCTCAGTCCCTCCCTCCCACTTTAAGGCCTAGAGGGATGCTTGTAAGTTGCCTATAGCAAATTGCTTTATTGCTAGCATTTAGACCCTTAGGTGCTGATTGCTTCTCTGAGGTATTTTTCAGATGTATCTGTTTTTTTTTGGCTTTTGAGTCTGTTAGAAGACCTTACCTCTTCAGTTTCTTGGAGATGAGAACTTGTTGCTTGTTTGACCTAGTTCCTGGTGCTTTGGTACTGTACCACCATATTTTCTGTGACCCTTAGTTAATCTCAGGCATGGTTTACCATGACCAACAACTATTTAGAAGAATTATGTCAATTTTGACAATAGCATCAAACAGTTTAGAGAACAACAAACAGATAACCCATAATTTGCTATTTTTAATCATATGAACTAGATTTGTGATTACACAACAAAATGTAAAACAAACCAGAAAATTATATGTAATATAGCAGTCCATAATGTGTCCATTTTGCCCTCACATGTTAAAATTTAAAATGGATTAAGAAGAAAACAGAGAAGTGAAAGAAGAGAAAGAGATTAGAAGTAAGGCTGGGGGACAAAGGGAGATTGTGCCAGCTAGGGGCAGCTGGTAGAGAAAATGGAAGGAAAAGAGATGCAAGAGATAAAAGGAAGAACAGTACAGAACCACACCCACAAAGAGGTTAGAAACAACTTTCACACTCATGTAAAAACAATGATGGAGAAAGAAAGGAAAAAAAGAAAAGAAAAACAAACAGTCCACTTTCAGAATTCTCTCTGGTTTCTTTAGTAGTCATCCTGTAGAGACAGAGTTCTGAATCATGCCAATCTTTCCCAGCAAACTATTAGTTGCTTTTCGGTGGGGTACTGGGTAATCACAGCAGGCCTGCCCTTACACCAGTCTCACTGGGCTTGCCATAGTCCAAGAGTTTCCACAGACCTTCACCCAGCTGGGAGCTGCTAGGGGAAACCAGAAACAGTTCTGGATTCTGGGCTTATCCAGCCCATCTCCAAAATGGCTCCCAGATAATCGCTCTCTCCCTCTGGGAGGACCAAATCCACTGCATTCACTCACAGCCAGTGCAGTCCTCCAAACCCACTGCTCCCCACTGCTGTGTCTCTCTGCAGTGGCATCTGGGGTTTCCAGCCATCACTCTCACTGTAACCATGCATCCCCAGGTTCTAACAGCTCCTCTCATGTAGTGAGTCCGATTTCAGAGCAAAGGCACTGCTAGCATTCACCTACTTCTTCCTTGAAATTTTTCTTTTTATCCTCTCTGTGTGCTTCAGTTCACACTTCAAATTCTTCTTGGTCCCAGGGGACTCATTTCCTTCTTTCTTGTCTTTCTCACAATGCTCTATCTGGACAGTGATTCTCAGAGAGGCTGTTTACTCTGCTGCTAACCAATCTTCATCTTCCTGCAAGTCCTGGAAGTCCTGGAATTGCCGTGTTTTCTCATGTTTCTATTTTTTGTTTCTTTTTGTGCTGAGAGTTAACATCAAATAGAGTGAAAGAATTTGTGGGTGATATGAAGATCTCTTTAATTAAGTTGTGTTTTCCAGTGATGTGTTTATGGCTTTATTTTTCCAAAGCTTTAGCACTTTAACCTATTCAATTTAATTGGGTTAGGCCCTGTCACTGTGTTGTAAGGTGAGAAATTTCTCTGGTTATAACAGTGTCAATATGTGCATCTCAAACATTAAAACTTGTTTTGGTAATTGCATCCTTTTATGAATACCTCTGGCAGGATAATGCCACAAATCCAAGTCCAGAGCACTCTGCAGTGCAAGCAGTCCTTGCAGTTGCTGTAGGAAGTGGAACTTGCAGACTCTGAAGAGGATGAGGAAGAAGAAGGGGTTAGACTTTGGATTGGCCACCCACACTACTGCACGTGCAATGTGAAAGTGCCTCTTCCAGGCCAGTGTGACCCCACTCCCAGGCACCAGCCAGGGAGCCTCATGATGGTTAAAGCTAAGATCTAGACCCTGAAGAAGCACTTTCATAGTAAGCCTACTCCGAGCGACCTTGAGTTGAAGATTGCTGAGCTCCTACACTTAAAAAATGGAAAGATATTGCTTGAATCCTTCTCTCTCTCCATGGTCCTTACATGAGACCAGCATTCAAAAGATTGAAGGGAGGTAATGTGGGGATGGGACAGCAATTAGCCAGAGCTGTTGGAAAGTAATGACTCAGCCTTCCCAGCATGAACTATCGTACTGTCCTTTTCAGGATGGACAATACACCTCAATTCTGATGAGAAAGGGCTGGAAAAATTGTCTAAGGATTGGCCAGATAAATTACCACTGTTTTTGGCCCTGTTGGAACACCAGGTCTAACTGCTTACTCTCGCCTGCTGGAGATCTGTGGTGTGAAGGGTGGAGAGACAATGCTGGTTAATGCAACAGCAGGAGGCTCTGTTGTGAGGCAGATACCTAAGCTCAAGTTAAAGTTGTTGGAACAGCAACTGAAATGATTGCTTATCTTAAACAAGTTGGATTTGATGTTTCCTTTAACTACAAGACAGTAAATTCTTTGGGAAAAGCTTTGAAAACAGCCTCTCCTGATGGTTATGATTGCTATTTTGATAATGTAGGTGGAGAGTTCTTGAAGTCTGCTTTACCCCATATGAAGGCCTTTGGAAGAATTGTGGTCTGTGGGGCCATCTCTGTATGTCAGAGCACTGGACTATTTTCCCCAGGTCTACTCCCAGAGAGTATTATTTATCAGCAGCTCTTCATGGAAGGGTTCTTGGTCACCAGATGGCAAGGAGATGTCCATGAGAAAGCTCTGAAAGTCTTGATGAAATGCGTTTTAGAGGGCAAAATCCAATATCATGAATACATCACGAAAGGATTTGAAAATATGCAAGCTGCATTTATAGAAATGCTGAAAGGTGATAATTTGGGGAAAACTGCCATGACAGCAAATGACATATGAATCATCATAGTATGATTTTTATGACAACTTAATTTTTCATTATCTAGTAAAAATGTACACTATCCAAATAATCTAAGGAATATTAACTATAATGATGTACTGAATAAAACACATCTATGGTCTGTAATTAGTGACAAATAATTTTCATAGTCAAGCACAGCTAGTTATCTTTTGATCTACTACTGCTCTTTCTGATTTATGGTAACAAATATAATGGCATTGGTGTCTATATTAGTTTTCCATTACTGTGACAAAAGAACACAGTCAAGTTATGAGGAGGGAAGATTTATTTTGACTGACTGTTGTGCAGGTTTCAGTCCATGGTCTGTTGCCCTCATTGCTTTGGGCCTGTGGCAGGGCAGTACATTAGTGGCAGAAACAAGTGCTAGAAGTATCTTCTTACCTCATGGTAGTTGGAAAACAAAGAAACAGAGACTGAAAGATACTGGGGTCCCCATATCCTTATTAAAATCATGCCCCTAATGATCTAACTTCCTACCACTAGGTCCAACGTCCTAAAGGCTCTACCGCCCAGAAACTGTGACCATAGCTTTTAAAACAGAAGCCTAGTGGTGGGCACTCATTCAAACCATAGTGCTGTTCAAAAGTTTAATATCTCTGTGACCTTGGATTTCAGATTTTTATCTGCAAAATGAAGATAAGTGTTAGGCACTTCCTTGAAGAAACTGATGACTCTGGGTGGGGGATATAGCTCAGAGGCATAAGTGCCTGCCTGGTAAGAGCAAAGTCCTGTTTTCAATCTCTGGTAAAAAACAAAAACAAAAACAAAAAAAACAGAAACAGAAATTGGTGAATCTGAACTGAATATGAAAAACATAAAAGATTTGAACTTACAAAAAGGTACCTTATTCTTGTATAGGAATATCCAGGATCACAAAAATACTTATCAATTCTGGCATTATAAAGCTGAATAATTAAATAAAGTTGTAGTATAATGAAATAAAATTGTAATATAATGAAATAATGTGTTCAAGGAAGAAGGATGAGGATAAAATAAAAACCTTTTCTATATTACCTTGTACTTTTTGAATTCTTTATCTTATGTACAAATTTACTCACAAATAAGATTAAATAAAAAAACTCTCCAAAAATACCTCTGGAAGACTATATTGTGCTGCTATTTGCAGTTCTTCTGAATGTGGAGGTTGGGGAGAAGAGGAGAGGAAGAGAAAAAGGAGGGAGTTATGTCAGTGGGAAGAGAGAGTTAAGAGAAATATCAATAGGCAAAATTAGGAGATTGAATTCTGTTGGAATTATCTTTGTGTTGGGTAAAGGACTCATGTTGTGAGGGTTTGAGAGAGTATTGTGTACGTGGGGGAGGTATGCAGATGGGTAGAAATGCATTTAGAGATTGAAGGAGGCTGGGACATTGTCAGAACCTGATAATAATTTTTTTGTACCAGGGATTCAACTCATAACTTGCACTTCCCAGGCAAGCACTGAGCTAAATTCCAGGCTGTAGAACCTGATAACTTATAGGTAGTTTTACTAAAATCTGCCTAAGCCCCATTTATTAAGGATTACCCTGACATATTCTTGAATTGTACTGTTTAAATTATAGCAGTGGCTTGTTATTTGTTTGTTTTTCTTTTTCTTTTTTTACCAGAGATCAAAATCACAACCTCACACTTGCCAAACAGACACTTGTGCCATGAGCTATATCCCCAGTCCTACACTGGTTAATTTTTTT
>PVLA01020383.1:0-10374 GCA_004027455.1 Hydrochoerus hydrochaeris
AGAATGACAAGTTCTATCCAGCAGCTTAGATAAAATCGCAGAAATTCAGAGCAGGAAAGACATTAGAAAGAATATAATTTGATTTTCACTTGAGGAATGTGAAAATATAGGTGTTACATGGTATGTCATTTACTTTTTGTTGTTGTTGTTACCAGGGATCAAACTTGTGACCTTGTGCTTGCCAGGCAGGCACTTATGCTGCTGAGCTAAATCCCTGGCCCCTATATCATTTACTTTTTCATTGCTGAGACACACCACCTGACACCCACAATAAGTAGAAGTGTGTCATGTATCAGCAATACATAATAATTACATGCGTCTAGAAGGGTGTGTACATGTGTGTGTCATATTTAAATAGATTGTACATAAAATATATTTGTATTAAGATTTATATATTTTAAAATATGTTAGCCTGGCCTGGTTGTATATACACATAATCCCAGCACTCTGGAGGCTGAGGCAGGAGGATAGCCATGAGTTTGAGGCCAGCTGTACTAAACAATTAGCCCAGGCCAACCTGAATTATATAGGAAGACCCTGTCTCCAAAAACAAACAAATAAAATAACATTGTTATACTTTATAAATATGTACCTATCTTCCAGTTAAAAAATGGCTTTTAATTACACATGCATAAAAGTATAGCCAGGTCTTATGGTTCTTTCCAACTGGAAGCCCTATCCTGAATTGTTAGATATGTGAGAAAATAACTTTAATTTGCCTATATTGTATAATAATTTGGATATTTTTTCTTACCATGGTGTTGGCTACAATAATTATTATATAAATTGGTGTTGAAACACAGGTAATTTCCATGACAATAAACCAACATAGGAAAATGTGTGACAAGGGTGATGGTTAATCTTTTTGTCGTTGTTGTTTATTGATACAACCTAGATACACATAATGATCACAGTCATCATAGGGAATTTGTACCTGTACATGGTATCTCTTGCTTCCTCCTTTTTTTCCCTATTTCTGTCCCCTCCTTTCAACCCACTTTCCTTCCTTATTTACAAATCTTTGTTTCCATTTTATCTTTCTTTACTCATTTTTTTCTTTTCCCTTCATTCCTCCCTCCACCCCCATTTGTCCTTTCCTAGTTCACAAGATATTGTAGTCCTTGTTTACATTTTCAGTTTTTCACATCACAGAGACATTGTGACACTGGCTTAAGAGGCACCTAGGAGAGTAATAAGGTAAATGTAGGCATAGGTGGGAGGTGATGAGGTGTGTTATTGGAGACTATAAGTGGCTACTGGCCCCTTCCTCCTGGGACATCTTCTCTGGTCTCGCAGATGCCATGAAATGAGATGCTTTGTTCCCCCATCCCTTCCATGGCATTCTCTATTGGTATCTGCAAAGTACGTATTGAAATTTCTTAACCAATGAACCAGGTGAACCATTTTCTCATTTAAATTTTTCTGGCATTGTTTCTCAGCAATTGACTGATACATGGCAGATGATTTCATTTAAGGCTAAAAGGAAGGAAATCATAATCCGCAACAATATGTTTAGTAAATATATTGTCAAAAATAACTTGACAAACAAATTAGGTGCTTGTTAAACATAGCTTTAGGAAAAAATATTGAGAAAAACTGATTCATTATTGCATTTTGGCTGCTGCTTCCTATGTTTAGCACTGTATTGTAAGAATAAGATTTATTCATTCAACAATTAGACAGTTTTCAATGAGAGATGAAAGTAGAATTTTCCATATTAATGTGGATCCTTTCAGAACAAAAAAAGCCCACATCATCTGCATGTAAATAACAATAAATATTGGGAAAGGTAATTAACAAATGAGATTCATTTGTTATGAGTTTCTCAAAAGCAGAGGACCATGGTCTTGAGGTGAGGCACAGATTACCTGTGTGGTTGTTCTACATATCCTGTTGTTTTAACATGACTCAAAATTATCCATTTCGTTAAGAAATAAATATGACAAAGCAAAGAAAAAAGAATTGATGCCTAAATCTCATGGAAAAAATGTGATGTTACTGACACAGTAAGTGAAAAATAAACATAGCAGAAAGTTATGACTTTTTACTTTAAATTTTTGCTTTGAAATAATTTTGATTTTGTAAGAAACTTGTAAACCTGATTCAAAGTTGTTTTATATCCTTTAACACTTTCTTTTAATGTCAACATCTTATATAACCATAGCGCTCTTATCCAAATTACAAATTTAAAACTATTGATTTGCCATTTGTCGCACTAATGCTGTTATTTATTTATTTATTTTCTGTTTTAGGAACCATTTCAGGAAAATATATTGAATTTGGTCCTCAAATATCTATTTCCACCTTCAACTTGTGACATTTTCTCAGTTTTTCCTTATTTTTCATGAATTTTACACTTTCAGCAAATGCTGGGTAAAGCAACTGTAGAATATTCTATATTTTTGGAGTTTTTGACATTTTATCATGATTACACAGGATTTTTTACTTATTAAGGAATGTTAGTGAATGCCCTTCTTTATATCCAGTGATCACATAGCATTAACATGACTTATCATTGATGCTGTGAACATTAAGAAAGTATCTGCCAAATTAAGAGATGAGGGAGGAGTAAAACATTTGAGAAACTACTAAGAAAGCTGGGGAGGAAACTTTGCCATGACAGAATTGTTCTATATCTTACACTAATGGATTACATGAATTTCCACATGCCATGAAATGATAGAGAACTTTACACACTTATTTAATCCACATTTACTTCTTCGTTTAATGATTATACCATACTCATAACAAATGTAACCATTGTGTAAACGGGGTGAAGGGTGGAATAGAGCTCTATCTACTGTTTTTGCTACTTACTAGTGAATTTGCAGTTACATAAAAATAGTTCAAAGATGGAGTGCAGCTCAGTGGTAGAATGCTTCCCATTTTAGTCTCAGCTTGCATAGATCAACTTTGGAGATTTCACGAGTCACATAATATGGACTCGAGGCACAGATTACCTGTGTGGTTGTTCTACATATCCTGTTGTTTTAACATGACTCAAAATTATCCATTTCGTTAAGAAATAAATATGACAAAGCAAAGAAAAAAGAATTGATGCCTAAACTTTGGAGATTTCACGAGTCACATAATATTTCCTGTGCCTGATTTACTTAATTTAACAAAAACGGTCTCAAGTTCTACCTATGTAGAACAAATGACAAGATTTAATTTTCTATTATAATTGAACAGTATCCTGTAACATATATTCTTTGTTCATCCATCTTTTAATGAGCATGTAAGTTATTTCCATTTCAACTTCAGTGTGACTAGTGTGCAAATGAACATAGTAATATGAAACTCTCTTTGACATGCCAATTTCATAACTTTTGCATGTATATATATTGGTATAGAACTACATATACAGTAGTACTATTTTTAAAATTTTGGAAGGATGAATATATGTTTTACTCTATAAAGGATATACTACAGTCTACATTATCACTAATAATATACAATATCCATACCATATCCTCACCAGAACTTATTTTTAGTGTTTTCATAGTAACCATTCTTATTGAGGTAAAGTGGCATCTTTTGTACTCTGATTCCCATTTCTCTGATGGTTAATAATTTTGAACATTTTTTCATATACTTGTGGAAATTTTTATGACTTTGGACAAAAGTTTCAGTTGTATTATGCATTTTTAAATTGATTTTGTTTGCTTTTGTTATTTGGAACTGAATTATTGCAATGCTATGTAGACTGGACAGTTATTACTTTCTGTATAATTGATCCATTGACATTGTCAGCTGTCTCCTTTGTTGTATAAAAGTATTTGGTTTTGTACACTCCTGCTTACTTTTTTTTTGCTTTGCTTTTGTCCTTTGGGCTCTTACCAAAATAGCTCACCCCCATTTGAAAGCCCCAAAGCATTTCTCCTATGTTTATTTTTGTTCCAGTGCTTTCACAGGTTCAAGTCTTATATTTAAATCCTTCATCTGTTTTTCTTGATTTTGAATGTGGTAATATATGAGTCTAATTTTAATTTTTTTCATGACATTATTGAATCCTCCTATTATCCTTTATTGAAAACACTGTCCTTTCTTCAATGTATGTTCTTAGCACCTTTGTCAAGACTCAGATGGTTGTGGATATGTGAGTTTCTTCTGATCTCGGTTCTGTTCCATTCTTCCATGTGTCTATATTTCTGTCTATTATTATTATTGATCACAGTTTTGTAGTATATTTTTAAATCATGTGGTATAATGTGCTCCATTTTCCTACATTTTATGTCAAAGTTATTTATGCTGTTCTGTATTTTTGTGGCTTGTTATAAGTATTACAATTAATTCTTCAAGTTATGTGAAGGATATCTGAAATTTTGAAAGAGATTGCATTTAATGTGTAAATAGTTTTAGTTGTATGGTCATGTTACCAATACTGATTCTTCCAAGCATAAATAAAAGGCTTTCTCTGTTTCTTTTTATTTTTGTATGTGTGTGTGTGTATCATTGTCAATGTATTACAATTTACCTTTCAGTGTATAGATATTTCACATTTTGGTTTTATTTTGTCCTTGAGTATTGTAATTTTTGGAGCTATTGTGAGTGGGATTGTTTCTTCATACTGCTTTTGGGCAATTTTCTTTTACTTTCTTTTTTTTTTTTTTTTTGGAAGGGTACCTGGGATAAAACTCACTACCTTTTGCTACCAGACGAGTACTTGAGCAACTGAGCTAAATCCCCGGTCCTTTTATATAAACATTTTTTTCCAGGCAATTTTATATGGCAGAGCAGAATAATTATTTTTGTATTCAGTAAAATAAAGTGGGGTTCATCTCAGGGATACAAGGATGATTTATTATATAAATATATATATATAATATAAAAATAGGACACAGGATATATACATCAGTGTTTACAGAATGGCTCTGCAGAAATCTCATAAAATTTGATGAGATTTACATGAATACATTACACACTTAGTGTTATATTTTTCATAAATTATTTTAAATGGTAATTTTTTAAACTTTGGTTTCCATTTTTGTTTTTATTGAATACAAATATGCTTTGGGATATTGTGCATTAATGTTGCATTCTGTGAAGTTTGTGAATAAATTTACTGCTTTTCAGGCATTTGGCAATTTGAAGGAAATCTTATTATAACAAAATACCATCTGTCATTTGGAAAACAATTGTTTTGTTTTCAGTCTATGAGTATTTGATTTTTCTTTCTTGCCTTCTTGCATTACATAGAACACACAGTACACTGGTAATTAAAAGTGGATATTCTTGCTTTATTCTCAAGAATGAAGAAGTATTTATTTTCACATACACTACAAGGATAATTACAAGTTTCTTTTGTTTTAATAGAATTATCAAGTTGAAAATGTTTGCATCGCTTCCTCATCTGTTGATTTTTATCAAATTTTAAAATATTTTATTAAATGCTTTTCTACATCAAATGATATGATCTTTGTTTTCTTTTTTAGTCTGATAGTATGGTGGATTTGTGGGATTTTCAGGCATCAAATCAGCCTCTATACCTGGGCCGAATTCACCATATTCCTGGTGAGTACTTGGAGACAAAGTGAATTATTCGCTAATATCCTGTTAAGTATTTTTACATGTAATTGTATTATAGATACTAGCATGTGCCCATTTGTAATTGTCACATTTTGTTAATCTAAGTAGTTTTGTCTCTTTTCATGTTTGTTTTTAAATTCATTTTAGTAATATGGAATGCTGATGTACATTTTGGCAAATTGGAACATACATTTAACATATTTTGATCATTTTCATTCCCGTTATCTCCTCCTCTTTCTTTCCTCCACCCTGTCTCTGATCCCCTTCCCCATTTCTCAAGGTGTGCTTTCTAGTTTCCTGGCACCTTTCCTTATAACAGGATGATACCAGTTTTGCAAAATAATTATAATGTGTTTTGTCATTTTCTGTATCTTAGGTAATAATTTAGCACAATCACCCTATCTGTTACATGTTTGGGAGAATTCTTCACTGCAATAAACCTAGAGATTTGTTTGACATGAACAGTTAAATAAATTTACTTAATGATTATAGGACTAAGCTGGTTGCCTTATCGTTTTGATTTACTTTTTTGTAGCTTGTAGTTGGAGAAGAGAATGTTTCTTCTAAATTGTTTAAAGTTGTTTAGGAGTGAACCTTTTTGATACTATTACCTTATCATCTTTATAATAGCTGCAGCACCTCACTTCTGTATAAATGAACCCCTTCTTCATTTCTTATGTGTATGATTTTTTTTTTTTTTGGTGCCGAGTATGAAACCCGGGATCTATTGTTTGCCAGACAGGCACTTGTACCACTAAGCTAAATCCCTGGCCCTGTCTTTTATTATTCCTGGAGGCTTATCAGTTTTTAACTTTTATTTTTCACTTTTGAAGTGTATTATTGCATGACAGAAATTTTTGCTTGGGCATTTCTTTTAGTTCCTTACAGTATCACTGGATTTATTTTTATTTACATGACTTATGAGGAGGAGTCTACTGTAAATTTTGTCCTTAGTAATAATTAATCTTTTCACTCTGGCCCCAAGAATTTATTTTTAGGTTTTTCTTGTTTGTTTGTTTTATTTTTGTTATGAAAACTTCTTGATGTTTTGATTTTCATAACTTTTAGTTTCTGTCACTGTATTTGGAAAAATCCTATCTGTTATTTCTTCAAACAGTTTTTTTTTTTTTTTGTAATTGTTGAACATCTCATTCGTGGTTTCCAGTTACATATGTCGGACCATTGGAGATTGTTACATATCCCTGAATGTGCTGCTTGGGTTATTATTCATTATTTGTTTTCCATACATTTTTATTTATGTAATTGCTATTAAGATTCACTTCAAGCTTAATAATTCTTTTATTTATAAGGTCCAACCTACTAATAAATCTATCAGAGGATGTCCAGTAGTTACTCTTCATTCCAGTGTCATAGGTAATGTTTCTCAAGATCATGCCCTGTTCTCTCTGTGGTGATTAATATGGCATCTGGTTGGAATATTCTGCAAGAGACTTACCAATGCTTATATCCATGCCAACCATGAGTTTCATATGTTCACCTAAGCTTATAGAAACTTACTAAAATGTTTACCTGAATCTTTTTATGGGACTGTCTGATGTTCTCTAATATATGGCCAGGAAAGCAAATGTTTCAGTCTTAATAGACCTTGTCCTTTTTTGTCTCCCTTCTATTTTCAGTTTGTTTGACTGTAACTGAAGTTTCCAATGAATTCAAGAAGAGTTCTCAAGTTAAAATTTATCATTTTAAAAAATATGCTTCTTTGTTTACACAATGGTAATAATACTTTTTAGGATTCTACTCTGAGTTCTTTTCATAATAACAAATTCTCAGTTTTTCTTCATAGAAACTAGAAATATAATGGAACAAAACAGATTTTAAAAAGTTTTAAAGCAACACCTGAGGTCTTCAAATTGCCTTACAACTTTAGTAGTAAAGTCTGTGTTATTCTCAGTGGATTATCAACTTTCATGACCATGTGATGTCTTATGATGAATGTTTATGGAAAACATTTATCCAGAAACAGATCCATATTGAAATTAGGAGTCTTCCTGCACAACCACATATGGCCTCTTCATTTCATTGGATCTAAGGTTTTTTTCATTCTTTCTAGTTTTCTCTTATTTTTTCCCATCATTCTTTGTATATTTTCATCTTATGAATCAGTCATTTTAGAGACTGTACCCTGACCAGAAAGTGAAGGTATTGACAATTAATGAAGGATTTGTAAGCCTTGGAGATTTGTTACAATTGTTCCATTCTAGACAGGCCATAAAAATGTGCTGCCTCTGGAGTTGTTGTGAAGACCACAACCCTTCATGCAGCAGTTTGTTACTGCAACTCCTTGGTTAGACTTCATTTACTCAGAGTAGTTGTTTGCCAAGCATTAAGGCTAGTGGATGCATTTCTTTGAATCTCATTTGCTATGCTCTCATTCTTTATATTACTGCTTTCCCTCAAATGCCATTGGGCTCTGCTTTTTTTTTTAGACTCACATCATTCTCTGAGACATGATATCATTTTCTGCTGTGTTTCCATTTTTCTTTAAGATTTAATTTTCTGCTAGAACACAAAAAACTAGTTGACTGTGGAATTTACCACTCATGCTTCAGTTGCCCCAATAGTGTATCATCCCACAGTATTACTTTTTATGGAATGTCTCAAAAGAACTGTTGTATAAAAGAACATTGACTGTATTGACTTATTTCATCCTGACTCAGAAAGGAAATAAATACACATAGTATCCTCTTAAAAAGAGAAAAAACAGTGAAATAATGCCAAATTAATGGATAATTTTGTAAATGAGGAAATTGTGCTTTTAAGAAGAAATTTTAGATACTTAATTCTTCTAAATGCTGGGTAAATTGAATTACTAAATATAAAATTGAACTAGTATTAATAAATGGTGAATATTTATTGATCATGACTTGGGGTTGTTTTTCTAAGAAAACAGAAAACTAAAAAATTTTACTGGATTAAACAAATTATTACATAAAAATTCACCAAATTTAAAATATTTTACCTATATAAGTAAAAAAATGTATTGTGAACACATTTTATTCCAGAAAATTAATTAGTTGTATAATTCTTAGAATAACCTTTGTAGATAAACACTAAGATTTATTATTGCTTTTAAAATTGTGACCAAAGATTAAACAATTAAATACAAAAATTAAATATATAGTTTTCAATATATAGACTAATCTAAATAGTATTTAATGCTCAGTGATTATTATTTTGACTTGAAAGAGACACTCTAAATAGGAACATAAAGTGTCATGAGTTTCTGGGAATCAATGTTAGAACTATATTCTCTCAACAAAATTCTAAATTATAATTTAGAATAATGTATAAATAAAAGTATAATTACAAAATTTTGAAATTCTCAACCATACATAATAGTTGTAGAATTTATACTCCATTCACAAGAGAAAATAACATTCAGGCAGTTTTAATCTAAATTTTTCTGTGCCACATTGGTAAAATAACATCATAAGTCAAGTGTTTATATAAATAGTAAAACCCAAAGTATAAGTGAATTTTTTAAAGTTTGTCAATAGATATGGGGAATGGGAGACACAAGAAGAAAGCAAGTGAATTTCTAACATAGCCTGTCGATGAAACAGCAGATATACAGGCTTGATATTCCTCATTTAAGTTTTTCAGCATTTTTGAGTATATTATTTTATAATAAAAAGTAACAAGTCTTTGTACACCACACTACAATAATTATTATAAAACTTCACAAGTAATTTTGTTTACATGTGCACCCTTAACTTACTACATGTGTATCTGAACTTTTGAATTGAGGACAAGAAATAAATATGTGCAATGAAGCAGATATAAAATAGTGCTAAAAAAGTAATTCATTAGGGACCGGGATTTAGCTCAGCAGCATAAGCATCTGCCTGGTGTAGCAGGCATGAGTTCAATCCCTGGTACCAATAACAAAAAAACCCCGCAGTAATTCATCACTGTTATTTATACAATTTTATTATACACATATGTATTTTTTTTTCAGCATGGCAGAATTTTTGAGAGCAGAAATTCCTGTATGGATGGTAAACATAAAAAATGAGGGGAGCATTCAAATTGGCTTCTTAGTTCAAATAAAATACTTAACAGCAAATCAGTGTCAAGCAAATGACTTCAGCACATGGTATACTTTATGACAAGATAACATTCTCTGGTGCTAGTACCAAATGGGGAATGTCAAGCTTGCAAAAGGGACCTAACATAATTTAAGTCTTAATGCTTGTTTCAAAATTGCCACTGGGTCCATAAACCACCTGTCCAGGGATTTTCAGCAACATGTTATATAATAATAGAGATGGCTGCTATTTCATCTCATAGAACCTTACGTATTGGAACCATGTGAAAAACCAGGTATAAAAATTTTGAATTTATTATAGATTTGTCATAAAGTATGAACTTTTAACTCTCAGTATATCCATAAGCATTTATTGAGAACCCACAAAGTGTGTATATATATATATATATATATATAGCAGTCTATTAAGTGCTGTCTGAACAATAAACAAGACTAAAGTACAAATTAAAATATCTATACTGTATTTCAAGGCAAAAGGCATGCACTTAAATTCAGGTCCTTCATATAAAATATGCATCAGTAATCAAAATTATCAGTATATGAATTTAGACTCCACATTATCTACATAGCAGAAATGAATGGACTGAAGTGCCAACCACTTTTAAATAGACTTTTTTTACATTGTTATTTAAATTCTTGATGCCAGTAATTCTCAACAAGTAATTGAGAATCCTGAATTTCAGGAAGTCAAATCTGGGTTTGATCAAAGATGCCTGGCTTTGATAGGTAGCACAATAGAAAGCCTCTCTGAGAAACACAACTCAGATGCTAGAATC
>PVLA01020384.1:0-10377 GCA_004027455.1 Hydrochoerus hydrochaeris
TCCCTGCATCATTTTTTAAAGAGGTAGTCTTTTCTCCAACATATTTTTGACCTATTCAATGAAGATCACATAGATGAAAGTACCTAGGCTCATTTATTCACCCTCAATTCTGTTCTGTTGATTTTTTTGTCTGTTTTTCTGCCAGTACCATATTGTATTTATCACTGAAGCATGGCAATGTAACTTGAAGTTTGGAATTGTGATACCTTCTCTTAGGTTCTCAGGAATACTTTGGCTCCTCTGGATCTCTTCTAGTTCCATAAATATTATAGGATATTTTTGTAGTTCTGTGAAGATTGAGATTCTGTTAAATTTTGCATCAGTTTTGGTAACATGACCACTACAAATGTCAGCCTTTACAGTGATCTTTGTGTGGTCTGACTGCCTAATTCAGTGATGGATAAATCCTAAAATTCAGTTATAATAGTAGCAATAGGAATACAACAAAATAGAGGAAAGAAAAAAGTAAAGATAGCAGGACAAAAGGAAAATAAAACATCAATCAATAGTTCTATTGTTTTAGTGTATTCTTTCATGTATTCTAATACCTACCATTAATTGAGCACATATTATGTACAAATTTGGACTGGAATAAGTGAAGTTTCTATGGTGCAGTATTTAAACTCATTATTTTCCCAAAGAACAAATTATAATCTGTCACATATACAAATATATATGAGAATATGTAACAGCAAGAATCAAGAAACATAAAATGAAATTCTTTTCTGTAAAAAGATATAGTATAAATAACTTTGGAATTATTAGAGTAAGTGACTATTACTTAGGGAGCAGAATGTTACATTAGGATTTTGTATGTAAATAAGAAGGCACTATTTGGTTCTTGATAACCTTTAGAGTGTAAATCATATTATGATTATTTTCTGTTTTTGTGGATTTGCTGAGATTATTGCAGTGATTGTGGTGGATTATGATAAATACAGTAGCATTTAAAACCCAGGAAATGGAATAAGTATTTTTCATGAATAGTTTTATCTTTGTTCTTCCTTCTCCACTAAGCTGGACTGTTCTTCCTTCACATATGCCTGGTTCTTCTTCCCTTTGGTCTTGCATCCTCCCAAAGCTAGCCTCTCTGCAACTGTGCTTGCCATGTAGTTAAAAAGGGTTGGCTGCTGAGAAAAGAGATAGTAGAACCAGGGTTGTGTAGCTCTGTTCACTTTCAGTGATTACCTGTGTCTTTCCAAGACTTTGCAGAAAATGAAAAAGCAAGGATAAAGGTTCCCAGTGGCAGTGCAGGCCCACAGGAGTGGTTCCAGGCAGCCTATGTCTGACGTGGGCTTCTTTGATGTTCCCAGTGGCAGGGCAGTCCCATGGGGGAGGTTCCAGGCAGCTTACCCCTAATGTAGGCTTCTGCTAAGTTCCTGGTGGCAGGGTAGGCCCCAAAAACAAATAATTTCATGTCAATGTTTTTTGAATTCAATTTATATTTCAAGTTTTCTATTTTAATTTCTTTTCCCTGGTACTTAGTATCACAGGGTTTGTTTCTACCTTTATTATAGCTTGGCGTAACAAACACCATCTTGTGACATGTATTTGAGCCAGAAGAGTGTAAAATTACTCAGGGTACAAGTCCCATGAGAAAAGCTGAATGAGCTGCAATTAAAATAGAAAAATTAACCTGCTCAACAAAGAAGCAAGATACAGGTGTTGACCAAATTTAATATTAAGATTCTATCTAAATTGTTTCCAGCAGGATATCTTTTTATGTTTTTCTGTTTTAAAAGCTCCATAACTTTCCTGTTTAACATCACTTGTTTTGACTCTGAAAATGGGTCTACATGTGGTCACTGAACTCAGCTAATGAAACTCCCAATTTATTCATTTGGTTGCTTGGATTACTATATTGTTAAGGAACAATTCCCCTCCATGGTATCATGATATTTCCATACATATGAACCTTGTGTTGAGTTTAAATTAGGATAAATGCTTATCATTCTATGATAAAATCATTCAACCCTCTTCTGCTGGCTTTGTGAATCCTGTAGTGTGGTCCAGTTACCTATATTTACCCTAATGTATAAAAGCACACCAGAGCTTCTTGTTATATGGAACTGTCCCTAAGTGCCCATCTATCTATCTCTTCCATCCTTCAATCTGTTCTATTCTAAATATGTTGCACAAACACCTGCAGCATATTCTTTCCTAGGTTAGGCTTCATAGTGAGGTCCAGCTTTTCAAAAGCTGCCAACATGTCTTCTATGCAATTTTGCCAACTTGAGCTCCCACCAGCAAGGAATGCAAGTTTGTGCTGCTCAGCAGGTCATAGGGCTGGTAATGGAATTTGAGGACTGAGTTCATTGGAAAAAGCACTTTGTGTTTTCTTGTTGTTATTTAATTTGAGGTTCACTAATTAAAATAATGGGAATATAATGATCACAAGCTTATTTTTCATTGGGATATCTTCTTTTATAATGTGCCACTCAGATATCTTACTTATATTTTCAGGCATTTTCAGGGGAAAAATCTTAAAATTCTTAGTGGCTTTTTAAGGTGCTGCTCAAAAACTTGTGTTCTTCTTTTCTTTTTTTTAAGTTTTAGTATGAAAACAGAATTGAAAAGTTGACACAGAATTTTAAAGCAACCTAATAGGAGATTTACAATTATTAATATATTGTGTATTGTTATCTTCAAAGCAGTTGCTCAGATGACAAAATATAGGCATGAAAAAATGATCAAACAATGAATACATAAACCATTGCTAGTAATCTGTTACAGCACCTGCAGCTGCTGTGTTTGAGCTTCATATGTTTTTCCAGTTGCAGTTTTTTGTTATTTCCATGGGAAACTGTTTACATAGATGTTCAGGAAAGCCAAACTTATTGAAGCTATGGTTTTACTGCCTCTGGAATCTAAATACTGAAACTAACACAAGGGAGATGAAACAGGCACCTGTTGAGATCAGACAATCTCATAGATGAACCAAGATTGAATCATCTGGATGATAGGTCCTGTCTATGGATGTCAAGACATTTTGGGTGTTGTGACTGATACATGTCCTATATGGAAGTTACATGCACAGATGAGCAATTCAGGGCACATAAAAAACCTTCATTATGGGTGGGGGGAGTTGGAGGTATAGAAAAGTAGATCACAAGGGGCCACATAAGACCTCTGTTAGAGGGAGTTTAGAGGAAGGTCAGTCAGGGGGACCAACCAAAAGTGGAACAGGATTATTATAGGCCTAGGGAAACAAAAATTGGTTTTGGTTCTATTTGTGTGGTTATTTTTATTCAATTGGTATGCTTATACTATTTCATATGAATTGTATATTCTTAGGCTATAGTTACAAAATTAATTTGATTTTCTGATGCTTCAGTACAGACAAGGCTACTTAGAGATTTTGCTGGGAGACAGTCAGATTTATGATGCAATAACTTGAGAACAAAGAAAAAAGGGACATATGGAAAGAATATGATCTGGGCTCCAGAAATGAGCTATGCAATACTTTTTTTGATTTCAGTGTTACTACTTACTAATCTGTGTTAGTTCACCCAAAGAACAGTTTGTGTTTGTGTCTCATTGCTTAATTGCTTGCTCATATTTTTTCATCCTTAATTTTATAACTTCAAAAACTACTTTAAGATAGTAGCATGCAATATATAAATTAAAGTTAACTTCCTACTATTTTTGAAATTCTGTATCAGCTCTATTTGTGTTTGCTGTTTTGCTTTTTTAGAATTAAGGAAAAAAAGAGCTTGAGGAGTCTCAACATTTGGTCTTACCCAGAGTTGTAGAATTCCATGTAAATCATTTGGTTCTTAGTCTTTTTTTTAGTTACTAGGCTTTTAATTACTACCTCAATTTCCTTAAAAATTATTTCATTGTTTAGGGTTTTTGGTTTTTTCTGGTACAATTTTGGCTATTCACATGGATTCAGAAATCTACCCATCTCTTTTGGATCTTCCAATTTATTGAAGTATATGTTTTCAAAGTAGTCTCTGATAAGTTTCTGTATTTTAGCAGAGTTAATTGATTTCACTTTTTATTTTTCATTGCATTAATTTGGGCCTTTCCTCCATTTTTTGGTACAAGTGGGTTTATTTTGTTTATTCCTTCTGTAAGGATTTTGGTGCAATAAGAGAGAAAAATATAATATGAATGCAGTCTTTATTTTGAGGACATGGAGAGAATTCCATGACTATAGGCAACCTGGTGTTTTCTGCCTGGGCTGGCATTTAAGGCATGCCTTGGTGATGTACAATGAGCTGATTGTAACCCTCTGCATGCACAAACAGGAAAGGGAGTTACAGTTAGGGCTAAGGAAGAAGCAGGAAGTGGTAGGAATTTCTGTTCTAGACTTTTTCCACGTTAGACCACAGCCATGACTGTTAAACCACTGCTCTGACCATATAGTAATTTATTCTAGGGCAAAAACTCTTTAATTACCATCTTTTATTTTAGGAAAAAGGCAAAGTGTCTCTCTTACTACTTAATGCTGAAAGGGGGCACTGTATGAGGTTTAGGAGGGTTAACAAGATGATAGTTGGTACCCATGCAGAAGCTGGTTCCAGGTGTTCTGGCAGGGACAACTTCGTCATTGGTAAATGCCCGCAGCTTAGACTGGAAAAGCAAAGAGACAAAGTACTATGAGGAGTAAGGCCACTATCATAGTTAAAGACTCAGGGAAGTAGAAGGAAAGGTGTCTTTGATTTAAATATGCTGTTTCATCAGGACCACAGTGAGGTAGAATTCTGAAAAATAAGTGTGGGGTTAGGAGGAGTGAAGTTATGAGAGGTGATTATTTCTCCATATGAAAGAATAAAAGTTAAAAGTGTACATATGTAGGGCTTGTCTGTAGTCCAGGAGTTGATCTGGAAAGAATAAGAGATGTGGGGAGGGCTGTGGCTGTGGCACTATAAGGGAGATAAGAGGCTAGACCTTCAGGGATCTCACGTTTGACTAAGCATCTGAGGGTGGAGAGAACTAAGACTGTTGTCATGTAGAACAGCATGACGACAATTTTACACATGATGTGGGAGTCTTTAGGAAAGACTGTTAGGAGCCCTGCTATAAAAAGTATAATTAGTAGAATGTAAGGAATTAGAAAACAAACTGGATGAAAAAACATAACTTAGCCTGAGTGTTGTGGCTGTGATGCCTTGGTGAGACAGAGATGGGTAGGTGACAGAAGATGGGATGACCACTCAGGATGGTTAGATTTGGATTGGGAGGGCACTGCTTGGCTTGAGTGATGTGAAACCAGGATGGGAGCCTAGCAACTCTGACTGCTGTTGAGGTTGCCAAGAAGACCAGGTCAGGCTGCTCTGCTGTGGATGTAGTCCTTGGTATGATTTCCTGTAACAGGACTTTAGTAACTGCATCAGCATTCAACCTGGTTGTGGGAAAGGCTTTTATACATCCTGAAAAAGTACAAAAAAAGGTTAGAATTCATTTGAGATTTTTTTGGAAGGTCATGTGTGTAAAATCTACCTGCCAGTCCTGACCAGGGGTGTGTCTGCAAAGTTGATGGATAGGAAATGAAGGAGATGATATGTGTCTCTGAGGAGAGGTTATACTATAGAAACGACAGGTGTTAAGTTGTTGAAACCTCATAGTGTCTGTGTCAGTCTACACAAACACAAAGTTATCCTGACAATTAGGGTGTAGGGGAGATGGTTAAAAAGGCATTTTTAAGATCTATAATTGTAAAGTGAATGGTGGAGGGAGGGATATGAGAGAACATGGTATAAGGGTTTGGCATCACTGGGTGGATTGGTGTAATAGCATTATTGATTAACCTAAGGTCTTATATTAGATGATAAGACCCATCAGGCTTGAGTCCTGGGAGAACAGGAGTATCATAGGGTGAATGTATAGGTTTAAGAAAAACATTATTTAAAAGGCACTTCATTATAGGTTTAAGTCTCTTAAATGTTTGGGAGCTATGGGATATTGGGGAGCACAAGGAAAAACTGAAGGATTCCTAAGTCAAATTAAAATAAGCATGGCATGGGTAGTGTAGGTGGGATTGGAGGTATCCCAAATTATGGGATCGACCAGGGAAGTAGATCTCTACCTAAAAGGGTTGTGGCACATGTTGGAATTACTAGGAAGCCATGAGTAAACAAAAGAGTTTGGAACCTGCATGGAATAGGCCCTGTCTTTAAAGGCTGCACAGGATGGCCATCAACACTCACTATAGAGGCTGAATACAAGGGCCTGAAACCTCAGGAAGAACACTATATATGGCCTCTATGTCCACAAGTACAGAAAATTTCTTACCTGAGACCTCCAGTGGGACATGAGGCTCTGAGAAGTATACCTTAATGATGTGGGCTGTGTGCCCTGAACCCCATCAGTCTTCAGTAGAAAGCCCAAGTAGATCAATCAGTGATGAATATGGTGATGAAATCTGCTGTGGGGGGAGGCATTAGAGGATGGCTTATCCACTCTCTGGCAGTTAGGACATTCACTCTTTCAATGGCCCTTGAGATTGCAATTGGGTTGGGTACTCTCTTGCCCAGTGTCCTTTTTGCTGGACTTGAAGCATGGTCTGGGAGGGGCTCAGGCAGCTCTGCCTTGTTTTGGCTTTCCTGGCTTGGGAGCCCCAAGTGTCACTGCTAAGAGATCAGATTGTTATTTTCCTTTTAATTTTTATCTCTGTTGTTGAGAACATGAAAAGCCACATTAAGAACATCTCCCTGTGGGGAATGAGGGCTAACTTTAGCCTTCTGTCTTGGGATCTAGCCCACAGAGGAAGGTGTCTGTCTCTTCTACAGTCACAAGACATCTGGTTTTTTTCTCAGGTAGGTGTAGAGTTGTAAGTCTAAAGGAGACAAGGGCAAATAATCAATTAAGTATGCAGGAGTAAAAATAATAGAATCAACAGAGTATTTACAATTATAACTTTAGTAATGGCTTCCCATAAAGAAGGTAAGCATAAGGTTTAGGGAATTTTAGAAATTAATATGTCATTGATTTGTCATACACACAGTTAGGATTTATAATTGAATAAACATCTCCTGTGCTGTTAGAATGTCTAATATCATCTGATTTTGATCATGGCCTGTTTTATTAATTTTGCCTTTTTATTTAGGAAAGAGATCAGCTGCAGTGACATTTAAGTATAGTTAATTATAGATACAATATATATTGTATAAGCTTTTTTCTGGAAAAGATCTGGTGGATCTCAGCAAAAGGAATGAAAAAGGAATTTATAATTATCTCTTAATTTTAGTTGTTTAACACATTTGGCAATATTAACAAGCTTAATTTTACATTTGAGAGCATGAATATACCATCATATCAGCAACAATGAATTGTCTCAGCCATCTGAACTTTAGTTGGGGTGTCTCCCATAAGGCTATGGAGATTATTGTCACCTCCAATCAATGAATAAGAGCTGGTTTAAACACGAGGTGGCCACTTTCTTATTCACCAATTGAAGTTTTGTCCAATGTCTCCTCATCCCAAGGGATTTTGTTTAACCAGTTTTAACATTTTAACCAACTGGCAAACTAAATGGAAGGATGCTTTTTAAATATATAACTCAAATAAATCTTGATTAAATGATCTGAAAATGTAAAAGAGGAGGAAAAAAATTGTTAAGCTCAAATAAAAGGAACAGCTTTTTACAGAGCAGACAAATAGACAATTGTGGACAGATGATCTGTACAGTAAACAGTCAACAGTTATATAGACTAACAAACATTATAAAATCAGAGAGCACTCAAATATATTTGACAAATTTGAGCTATATAAAAAATAGACTACTATGAAACTTTTTGTAGGCTAATTAATAGAGACCTTTTGAAATAAGAATAGTAGAAAAGGAACCTAATTTATGGCTTATCTGAGATAGGTTAGAGAGGGAGAAAGGGACACCATTAACTAATCTCTCAGGGCCAGTCTGTTCCTGAATTGAGAGTAGAGACTGAGGCTGAAAAGACTATGGAGTAGATAGCCATGAATTGGCCAACCATTCAGCAGGCATGTGTGGGCAATTACTTAATGACTGGCTATAAAATAGCTGTTCATCATGAAGGTCAAGGAATCATAGGCCACTGGTGGGTCACTGCGAGGCCCACAGCAGCTTAGCTGCTGCCAGCCATACAATGAGGAGCACAAGATGGTGACTGGCCATCATGTGACCAGCATCAAGATGGTTGATTCTGATCACATGATGAGACACAATGTGGCACTCATTGACCCTGAGAATTGTCACAAGATGACAGAACACTGTCATGTGGCAGAGGGCTACAAGATGGTGGCTGTCCTCTACATGAGCTGCAACAAGAGGGCTTTTGAGCACTGCATAGCCTGATGAGAGGCTGAAATGCACAGGACCACATATGATGAGCCAGCAGATAGAGTGGTGACACAGAAGTAGGAGACAACCATCTGACTGAACAAACAGCTTGGGTAGGGGTTTTGAGAAGTTGGAGACTGGGGAGAGAGACTAAGGGAAGGATTAGAGGTTGCTGTGGGGGAGGGAGAAGAAGACAGCACAGGGAAATGGGAACCTCTGGCTGAGAAAGCTGTGGGGTTTGGTCTGGGAGATACAGGGGAGAGTATTTGATGGAGCAGAGCAAGTCAGGAGTATTTGGGCCATTATACAAGACAAGTGAGAGAAAGGCACGTCCTCAGATGATAGGTTTTTATTAACTTGCCACCAATGTGAGAAACACATAAATAAGTGTCAGCTTTTTGGTTTTTTTATAGCCTTGAGGCCAAGAGCATGAAGATTATGCACCAGGCACTCCAGAGGTGTGATTTTTATTTGGGTAGGGCAGGAAATGGCCTGAAGGACTTAATTATAAATGAGCTGAGAGAACAGCTTTGCCTCAGGATGTAAGAGCTTTAGCTCTCCCCCAATGAATGTGGAAGCTCTCTTGGATCACATCTATCAAAAAAAATTGTCACCCAATTTGATTGTGTGGCACAGAAATTCCCAACACCCATTCTCCCAGGCATTACCAGAAGAGTTCAGGGCGGGGTCCCAGGGAAAAAATTATCTTTGTCCCAGGATGACAAGGATAGGTTTTCTGACTGCAAGCTTGTGGATTTTAGCAATGGAAACAGAAAACCTTGTGTAGTAGCTCATTTGTGATAAATCAGAGAGGCCGGTGTGCACAGTTGGTGACAAGTTGAGCAGCTCTCATGTGTTAAAAATGAGGGACTACTGGTGCAACCATTATGGAAATCCATATGGGACTTCTCAGAAGACTAGGATTGGAAGCCCCATTCAGTCCAGCTATTCCCCTCATGGGTATTTTCCCCAAAGAACTGAAAAGTTCATATCACAGTGATATATGTGCACCCATAGCTGCACAATTTGTGATAGCTAAATCCTGGAAACAACCAAGATGCCCATCAACTGCAGAGTGGATGAAAAAGATGTGGCATTTTTATACAATGGAATATTACTCAGTTATAAAAAAGATTGATCTTGAGGTCTTCATAGGCAAATCGGGACATCTTGAAACTATCCTCATTAGTGAACTAAATAAGAATCATATTTATAAGTATCATATTGTGTCTCTAGATAAAAAAATAAGAAGTACAAGTGTAATAAAACCAAAATGTGTAATTGTTATTGTAAAAAAGAGAGGAAAAGAAAATGTTCTAAGAGATATAACTGCATGTATGTTTGAGTATGTAAAATAGATGACCATATTGCTGAATCTTTGTTGGATCTTTGAGCAGAACTGTTTGTAGTCTGACTTTTTGAAAGTTTACTATTTACCCTTTAACTTTGTATCTTGAACAACTACATCCAGGATGAGAGCATGTAATTTATAAATTACTGATTTCTTAGTGGGGTTTTTTCTCATTTTCCTTTTTCTTTCTTTCTTTTAGAATTCTGTATGGTTGCTACCTTTTTTATGTTTTGTTTTTTTTTCTTCTCTTTAAATAATATTTTAAAAATGTAAAAAAAATGAGGGACTAATCTAAGATAAGGTCTGGTCCATGGATTAGCAGTGGGGCTCAGACTGGGAGGACACCAGGAGCCACTCACGCTGTTCTCCAAGTCACAGCACCATTCTGTTAGGTTTTCAGCACAATAAGAGATAAAAATATAGTATAAAAGTAGACTTTATTTCAAGGACATGGAGAGAACTACATGACTCTAGGCAGCCTGGGGTTTTCTTTCTAGTCTGGCACTTAGGGTGGTCCTTGGTGCCATGCAAAGAGCTGATTGGAACCCTCTGCATGCACAAACAGGAAGGGGAGTTACAGTTATGGCTGAGGAAGAAGCAGGAAATGGTAGGCATTTCTGTTTTAGCCTTTTGCCACGTTAGACCACCACCATGACTGTTAAACCATGGCCATGACTGTATAGTAATTGATTCTTGGGCAAAAACTTTTTATTTTCTAAGAAACAGCTCTTTATTTCATGATTCTTTTTATATTCTTCTC
>PVLA01020385.1:0-10375 GCA_004027455.1 Hydrochoerus hydrochaeris
CTGGGTGTCTACCTTAGTTCTTCTATTACCCAAAACTCACAGGCCAGCACGAGAGCTTCAGTCATGTACAGCATGGTGACTCCCATGTTGAACCCTTTCATCTATAGTCTGAGGAATAAGGACCTAGTGGCATCTCTGAGAAGACTCTTCAAAGGGAAGCTGGGGGAGGGTCATTGAGGCAGAGCCTTTGTTCATGGAATTCTAAGCCTCAGATCGAGACATCACATTGCCTCACACTCTGCAGTAGAACTGCCTAACATTTATTTACAGAAGATGTGATTTTTTTAGTTGCTCTATGGAATTTAACCTCCTCATGAATCTTTCTGCTTTCTTGTCATCTTACATTTATTCCAGTGCTCTCCCCAGGGTCAGAAGTACATTGAAGACCAGCATTAGTCTCATAGGCAATGCACTGGATCCTCCTATTGAAAAACCACCCTAGGCAGTTGAAAGTATTTGCTGAAAAAACCCAGAGATGACAGAATTTAAACTTTTTTCCATTGTTCCTTTTGATATAGCTATAGTTACCCTTTTTATTAGTACTATACATGTCAATGTACTGGTGGTTTCATAGTTGATCACAGGAGTTTATTATTCACTTGAGGAAACACTTTTATTCAGTTCAGTTTTCACAATGCCTGTTATATTCCTGAGCACAATGTGAAAAGGAAAAATAATTAAAGGAGGAAAGAAAAGAAGAGAGTTAACAGCAAATTAAAGGAGGAAAAGAACTATGATACTACAATTCACATATTTGGGCTGGTGAGTTGGTGGAGATGTTTGTAAGGTTGTTTGGGGGTACAGGGAAAAAGAAAGATCACTAAAACTAGGGATTGAGAGAAGCCATGATTACATCAAAATCAATTCATACATTTCTAGAAACCATATATTTCAATACTATATACACATTTTTTGTTGAGGGTTAACTTGACATGTGCGTGAAAGTACTATTTAAATGAGAGAACTGATTAGTTACCATTTTTTCTTTTGTCATATACAAACATAACCCATATACTTTCCAGATGAAAAAGGAAAACAAAATAAAAAATAGATTGAAAAAGAAAAACATCCAGCCACACGTCTACCATAATGCAAAAAGTCAGGAGACTTCTCAGTCCTGTTTATGGGATAACAATAATAGGAACCATAGTATATCTCATTGTCTTCACAATAGTTGTCTAGCCAATTAGGTATAGCAAAATCAAACCAAAGACAGAACATTATAAAACCAACACAAAGAGAATATTGAATAGAGTAAAGCAATTAATCATAATGAAACAAAACTGAAGACAACATTTGTTTTAAACAGAAGATAGAGGAGACCCCCAAATTTGCTATATTTGCATACAGTCATCCTCAAAAGAGATGCTCAGACCTCTGTCCTCAGTTGCTAACTGGGTGGAGGGGTTTGGGATGTTTGATTCCAAGCCTGTGCACTGGGAGACTCACAGGACACACTACTGGGTCTAGTACTGGTTCCTTACTGGCTCACACTACTGGGTCTGGTACTGACCCACTACTGGCTCACACTGGAGGAAGGCACTTACCAAGAGGGTGGGTATTCACTGGTTTTAAATTTCTCTAATTCTCTGAATCTCTCACTGACCAGGGTCCTTCTCTGGTGAAAAAGAGAAGAGAACAGAGGGGTCCTAGAGAAAGGCTCCAAGGCCCTGCAGTACTCAGCTCCTACCCTCAGGGAAATAGATTCCCTCCAAGATGACACACTCAGTGGAACTGGGGTATAAGCAGAACCAGGATCTAGAGGTTCCATGCCGAAGGAACCTTGCTACTGGGATTGATCTTGGGGGAGTCTCCTTCAGGTTGCCTTTTACTGTTTAAGTCTTCATTTGCCCCTGTTTCAGAGTACCTGTAACACCCTGGGCTAATCTTCCCAACGTCCTGTGAGAACTGTGGCCTCCAGTCAGCCATGATGGAATTCCTCACACATTTCCTTATCAGAGAAACATGTCAGACATAGGCAAAATACTCTAAAATCAAGGAAATAGTATGAAAAATCAGCAAATAGGACTACAAAAACTTTTTCAATTATCGAATTGAACAGATTACCTAATTGAGAGAAAAGGTTTGTTAGGGACTCTCTTGATTGAGAACTAATATCTAGAACATATAAAGAACTTTGAAAACTAATAGCAATAGAGGGACTGGGGATCTAGCTCAGCAGCATAAGAACCTGCCTAGCAAGAGTGACATCCTGAGTTCGATTCCCTTTATCCCCCCCAAAAAAACAAAAAGACTTAACAGTTATGAAATAATAAACTTGACAAAAGGTAGGCAAATGAACTGAATAGATATTTATCAAAACAAGAAATTCAAATGATCAGAAAATATGTGAAAATATTTAATACATGGTGTTATTAAGGAGATGAAATTTGAAACTACAAAGATACTGAATTTCATTCTGGTTAGAACAACTACCATCAAGAATACAAAAAAATCAACCAATGCTGGTGAGGATTCAGTGAGGAGGTAAGGAAAAGAATCCTCGCACATTGTTAGTGGGGAATGTAAATTAAGACAACCACTGTGCAAGTAAATATGTAGAATCTTCAGAAGAGTACTAAATACTAGAAAGACTACACTGTTCAAAAGACTAAATAGAAATAAAATTTGACTCTGTTATAGTCCATGTGCTTATTTCTGATAAAGGAAAGGACTAGATAGACAGATGAGCATGTTTACAGAAGAAAAATCACAATAAAAAAGCTGTGGAAAGAGTCTGGATGCATATTAATAAAAGTGTTTTTTATTTAATCTCCAAGGATTTTCAGATATTGACCTATCTTTTTCATGTTGATGTACAGTTTGAGACCTTACTTGGTGTGATCTCCATCTTTCAAATTTACTCAAGTGTTTTTATCACTCACAATATGTTCACTATTACTAAATGTCCCACGTGAATTTGAGAAAATGTGTATTTTGTTATTTGTGGATTAAGTGGTATTTACATGTTAGATAGATTCAGCCTCAGTGGTTCTGAGTGGTTCTGCTCATGGATGGTGCTGCCCTGTTAAACTATGCTCCTGCTGATTTCTCCCCTGCTTGACCTGTCAGTTATCGAAAGGGTGTAAAATTTCTAAGAATCATCATAAGTTTGTGTCTTTCTCCATGCTTGTCTATCAATTCTTGTCTCACACATTTTGATGGTGTTGTTAGAGGAAATGGGTTAGGCAACTATTTTCTTACCATGAAACTGCCACTGGACAGCTATGATGTCCCCTTATCCCTGATACTTTTTCTGAGTCTGACATTGAGTGTATGAAACATTAACATAGTTACTTTGCCTTTAAAAATTGTTCCCTTTTTGTCCTGAGGACTTCGGTTCCAAGAACCTCCCACTACCCAGGTTCTGAAACCATAGGCTGTATTAATGCCTTCATGTAACAGTTAATATGTATAAAAAAATACTCACAACTTAATTTAAATAATTCACTTCTGGATCTCATGTTTGCCTATGCAGATTGCCAGCACCTCCAGTATTGTGGTTTGGAGCCATTACTAAGTAAATAAAAATCCCTTCTATAGGTCCACTGGGGAGCTCTATTTGGTTATGGCAACTTTGCTTAGTATCTAAGGAATTTTAGATAATATGTCTAAAAAATATGAACACGAGGAGTAGAATTGAATGTGCTTGAGGGGAAAATAAATTTAATAATCTCAACTAGTCCATGAGAGTGTGCAAGGAAGGAAAATCTTTCTTGATTCTGGTGGTATAACAATCAATGCTGAATTCCTTTAATTTCAAGGAAGTGTCAGAAAAGAGCAAAGACTAATTCATTCAAAACACAAAATGATTGGTGTATATATAATATTAAGATAATGAGAAATCAAATAATCCAAATAAAAATAATGCAAGATGTTGTAGGCAGGGTTGGCAGGATAACAATCACAGAACACAGAATTTATAATACTATTTTATGATGGTTACCCAAAGTTAAATACAAGAAAGTAGAGGAAATCTGTCCACAACACTAAAGACCTAGAAAATTCAACCAAGTGCCTGGATCTCACAGAAATGTCCTGCCTGAGTCCAGATGAAGACCCAGAGCTCATGATAGTGCTTCTCACGTGTTCCACTGGAGGTCTAGAGCCCATGACAAGAACTCATGCCAGTCTCTTGTATGGATCCGTGCTGGGAAAGCCCAAAGTTCAGTGGTGGAAGCCAGAAAGTCTGTGCCAGTGGGGTGACGGAGCGGTGCTAGCATGTTGAAGGCTCTACACTGGAGCCAAGTAGAAATCATGCTCAAAATAAGGACCAGGCTTGCCCTGAAAAGCACCACAGCCATCCTCAGTGACCATGGGGTCCAAGCTTCTCTCACAATGAGAACAGCTGAGTTCATATCAAGGAAGCCAGTGTGTCAAGCTTCTCCTGAAGATTAAACAGCACACGACTTCCCCTCTAGAGCCAGGAAGCAATCCTCAATGTAAGGACTAGAGCTCCCCCAAAGTGAACCACAGCCACTCTCAGTGCCATGTCCCAAGTTCCTCCGATGAGAATGGCTGAGTTCATACTGGGGAAACCAGCAGAATGAGCTCCTCCAGGATAACCAATGGCTCAAAACAGAAACACTTAGGAGAACCCAAAATGTCCAGCTCTTCTCCACACCTCTATGCTGGCAACTTTCCTCAGGGGGTCCACTATACTCAGCACTGTGCTGATTTAGTCCAGCTGGTGTTAAGTTGACTATGAGTTTTTAATTCATAAAAGAAGAGCATGAAAAATCTTCAAAGCTAGAATTACAAAAATGAGATGTACATAGTCTAATAACTGGCATCTTTTCACATTTTAAAATATTCTATAAGATTTTGTGGTTTTTTTAACCTGTACATATTCAATATTTATTGTCTCTGTTGCTTTTTTATACAGCACCCAAATGCACAAAGCAGTTCATTTTCTCATATTTCTTGTTTTGGAGTCATTTCAGTTTTGAACTTATTATATTTTGTTGTTCCTGCATTTTATCCATTTGTAAATTTTTTAACCTTTCCATCATCATTTGGGTGGCAATTTTATCATTTGACTAATGTCATTTTCATTTTCCCTTAACACATGTGATCATTTATATCTTTATACAAGTTAAAGTTTTAGCTTATTTACCTCTTCACTCAACATGTACATGGCTTTAAAGACTCTGTGCTGTATTCTTCTATTTCAAAGTTTGGGATATTTTGGTGCAAATGAGTTACCCATAGTGAAGTCCTTAAATCACTTTATTGCATACTTTCCATTAAGCTATAGATTTTCAGTACATTTTGCTTCCTACAGTTATTGTGAAATCAGTACAGTTAATTGTGTTCTTGCTTTCATTGTTCATCCAAAAAGATCTTTTTTTAATTTAAAGGGAAAAAAAACAAGAAAAAGATAGAAATATTACAGATCTTCAAGAAAAGAAGATAAACAGTAAGAAATCACTAGTTGATAAATTACATATTGTTCTTTAAATATAGTTATTCAAGTTATAGAATTAAAGCACACAAAGTGGACACTCAAGCAGTGAGACTGAAAACAGATCTGTTCAATAATCCACCAAGAACCTAGAAATGTGGTTATCAGTCCCACACACCTAAATATACATGCAGCTATATCTTTTATAGCACTTACTATTTCCTCTTTTTTTACAATAGGAGTTATACATTTTTAAAATTTTATTTAGAGAGAAGAAAAAAAAGCACAAAAAGTAGCAACAATACAGAATTCTAAAACAAAAAAAGAAAAAGAATGAGAAAAAGCCCCACCAAGAAATCAGTAATTTATAAATTTCGTACTGTCATCCTGGATGTAGTTGTTCAAGTTACAAAGTTAAAGGGTACATAGTAAATATTCAAACAGTCAGACTACAAACAATTCTGCTCAAAGATGCAGCAAAGATTCAGCAATAAGGTCATCTATTTTACACACTCAAACATACATGCAGTTATATCCCTTAGAGCACTTTCTTTTCCTCTCTTTTTTCAATAGCAATTACACATTTTGTTTTTATTACTCTTGTGGTTCTTATTTACTTTTTAAACTAGAGACACAATATGATATTTATAAATATGATTCTTATTTATTTCACTAATGAGGATAGTCTCAAGTTGTCTCCATTTGCTTATGAAGGCCTCAAGATCATCTTTTTTTATAGGTGAGTAATATTTCATGGTATAAAAATGCCACATCTTTTACATCCACTCTGCAGTTGATGGGCATCTTGGTTGTTTCCAGGATTTAGTTATCACAAATTGTGCAGCTATGACCATGGGTGCACATATATCACTGTGATATGAACTTTTCAGTTCTTTGGGGAAAATACCCAGGAAGGGGAAAGCTGGATTCAATGGGGATTCCAATCCTAGTCTTCTGAGAATTCTCCATATGGATTTCCATAATGGTTGCACCAGTCTACATTCCTACCAATAGTGGAGCAGTTTTCCTTTTTTCCTGCAGCTTCACCAAAATTTGTTATCAGTTGATTTCTTGGTGGCAGCTACTCTTTCCGGAGTAAGGTGGAAGGAATCTCAATGCTGTTTTAATTTGCATTTTGCAAATGACCAGTGATGGTGATCATTTCTTCATGTATTTATTTGCCATTTGTACATCTTTCTCTGAGAACTGTGTGTTCATCTCAGATGCCCATTTTTGGAGAAGGTCTTTGAATTTGGGGGGCTTGATGTTTTTCAATTCTGTATATATTCTGGACACAAGTCTTTTGTCTGAGGGGTTGCTAGCTAAAATTTTTTCCCATTCCATTGGTTTTCTTTTCACTCTCTTGGTGATTTCTTTTGAAGTGCAGAAACTTTTCAATAATGTGAGATCCCATTTGTTTATTCTTTGAAGTGTTTCTCGTGCAGTTTGCGTTTGGTTTATGAATTTTCTGCCTACCACTATGTCTCCAAGTCTTCGACATACCTTGTCTTCCAGAAGATGTAGTGTTTCTGTTTTAATATTGACATCTTTCATCCATTTAGACTTTAATTTTGTGCATGGTGATATGCATGGATCTAGTTTCAATTTTCAGCATGTAGAGAGCCAATTTTTCCAACACCATTTATTAAAGAGACTATTCTTCCAGTAGATGTATTTAGCCCCTTTGTCAAATATCAGGAGGCTGAGTGTCTTTGTAGTTGTGCTTGCATCTTCTAATCTGTTCCTTTGATCCTCAGGTCTATTTCTTTGCCAATACCAAGCTGATTTTATCACTGTGGCTTTATAGTACTATTTCAAGTCAGAAATTGAGATGCCTCCTGCCTTGCTTTTGTTGCTTAGAATTGCCTTTGATATTTTAGGTTTCTTCTGTTTCCAAATGAATTTTAGGAGTGTTTTCTCTAGATCTGTGAGGTATGTCAATGGTATTTTGGTTGGGATTGCTTTAAATCTGTATAACAGTTTTGGGAGTATGGCCATTTTCACAATGTTCGTTCTTCCTAAGCAAGATCAAGGAATGTCCTTCCATTTTCTAATATCCTCTTCAATCTCCTTTTTCAGCATATTATAATTTTAAGCATATAGGTCTTTTACAATTTTAGTTAGGTTGATTCCTAAGTATTTCATTTTTTTACATGTTATTTTAAAGGGTGATATTTCCATAATTTCTCTCTCAGTGAGTTTTTCTTTGTATAGAGGAATGCTATTGATTTTTGAGCATTGACTTTGTATGCAGCTACACTGCTGAACTTGTTTATTACCTCTAGCAGTCTTTTAATGGAGTTTTTTGGTTCTTCTATTTAGAGTATCATGTCATCTACAAATAGTGATAATTTAACTTCTTCCTTTCCTATCCTTACTCCTCTTATTTCTCTCTCTTCTCTGATTGCCCTGGCTAGTGTTTCCAGAACTATTTTGAAAAGGAGTGGTGATAGTGGACATCCTTGTCTTGTTCCTGATTTTAAAGTGAAAGCTTTCAGTTTTTGTCCATGTAGTATAATGTTGGCTGTTGGTTTGTCATAGATGGCTTTTATAAGGTTGAGGTAGACACCATGTATTCTGTGTTGTTGAAGATTTTTATCATGAACATGTGCTGGGCTCTGTCAAAACTTTTTCTGCATCTATTGAGATGACCATTTGGTTTTTGTTTTTGGCTCTGTTGATGTGGTGTATTACATTCATTGATTTGCATATGTTAAACCATCCCTGCATTCCTGGAATGAACCCCACTTGTTCATGATGTATATTCTTTTTGATGATTTGTTGCATTCTATTTGCCAGTATTTTGTTGAGAATCTTTGCATCGATGTTCATTAGTGAGATTGGGCTATAGTACTCTTTTTTGGTTGGATCTTTCTCTGGTATTGGTATCAGAGTAATACTTGCCTCCAGGAATGATTTAGGGAGGATTGCTTTTTTTTAATCTCAATGAAGAGTTTAAGGAGTACTGGCATTAAATCTTCTCTAGATTTCTTGTAGAATTCAGCTGTGAATCTATATGGACCTTGGCTTTTCTTTGTTGGTAAGGTTTAATTACGTTTTCAATTTCAATAGCTGATATTGGGTTGTTCAAAATTGCTATATCTTCTTGGTTGAGCTTAGGTAGTTCATAAGTCTCCAGAAATCTGGCCATTTCTTCTGTGTTTTCCACTCTATGTGAGTAGAGATTTTCAAAGTAGGTATTCATGATCTTTTGAATTTCCATGGGATCTATAGTAATTTCTCCCTTTTTAGATCTTATTGCATGAATTTTGGTTTTTCGCTTTCTTTCTCTTGATAAGGTTACCTAGTGGTTGGTCAATTTTGTTTATTCTCTCATAAAACCAGCTTTTTCATTCATTAATTCTTTGTATATTTTTTTAGTTTCAATTGCATTAATTTGTACTCTAATCTTTACAATTTCCTCTCTTCTGTGAGCTCTGGGTTTAACTTGCTCTTCTATTTGATAGAAGCTTGAGATGGAACATTAGGTTGTTTATATGTTCTCATTTTGTTTTCTTTATATGACAATTTATTGCTTTATATTTCCCTCTTAAGACTGCTTTCATTGCATCCCACAGATTACAGTATGTTGTTTCTATATTTTCTTTGAATTGTAGGTATTGTATTTCTTCTTTAATTTCATCTGTACCCCACTTGTTGTTCAAAAGGCTGTTATTTAATTTCCATGTATTTATGTAGGTTTTACAACATCTTTTGCCATTAATTTCCAGTTTTAATGCACTATGATCAGATATTATGCATGGTATGTTTTCAATACCTTTGCATTTACTTAAGAATGTTTTATGGGATAATATATGGTCTATTTTGGAGAATGTCCCATGTGCAGCTGAGAAGAATGTGTATTCTGATGTGGTTGGGTGGAACACTCTGTAAAAGTCTACTAAGTCCAATTGCTCACAGGTATGATTCAGTTCTGTGATTTCTTTGCTGACTTTTTGTCTACTGGATCTATCTCTTTGTGACAATGGGCTGTTAGGATCTCCTGTTATAATTGTGTTCTTGTGTATTTGTTTTTTCATGTCCATTAGTATCTGTCTTACATATTTGGGTGCTCCTGTATTTGGTGCATATATATTTATAATTGTTAGTTCTTCCTCTTGAATTTTACCACTAACAAATAGGTAGTGACCTTCTCTACATCTTTTAATCATTTTAAGTTTAAAGTTCATGTTGTCTGCAAATAGAATAGCTACCCCTGCTTTTTTCTGGGTTCCTGTTGCATGGAAAACTGTTTTCCATCCTTTGACTTTTAATTTATGATTTTCCTTTTGGGTCAGATGTGTTTCTTGTGTACAGTGTATTGTGGGGTCCTGTTTCTTGATCCATTCTATCAATCTAAGTTTTTTTTATAGATGAATTGAGGCCATTTATATTTATGGATAGCACTGATATGTACTGTCTCGACTTTGCCATGTTATGTTCCAGATGTTTCTTTCTGCTGTTCTTCTTATTTAATTGCTTATCCTACCTGGTGGTTTCTTTCTGTTGTTGTTTTGGGGATTGTGGTCACTTTTTTCTCTGTCTAGTATGTCTTTCAGTACTCTTTCTAGGGTTAGTTTGGTGGACATGAATTTCTTCAGTTGTTCTTGGTCATGGAAGCATCTTGTTTCTCCATTAAATTTGAATGAAATTTTTTCTGATTACATCTACTTTTGCTGGGTTGAACTTTGTTTTCTTTCAGGGATTGAAATACCTCACTCCAAGCTCTTCTTGACTTGAGGGTTTGTGCTCAAAAGTCTGTTGTGATTCTAATGGGCTTTCCTTGATAGGTGAGTTGTGTCTTTTCTCTGACAGCTTTTAATATTCTATTTTTATGCTGTATGTGTGAGATCTTAATTATTATGTGCCTGAGTGTGTATTTATGTTGATTGTGACTGTTTGGTATTCTATATCCCCCACTTATCTGCATTTCAGTTTCTTTTCCCATGTTTGGGAAATTTTCTGCTATTA
>PVLA01020386.1:0-10375 GCA_004027455.1 Hydrochoerus hydrochaeris
GAAAGAAAGAAAGAAAGAAAGAAAGAAAGAAAGAAAGAAAGAAAGAAAGAGAAAAGCAGTGGTAAAGATATTTGGCTAAATTTTCAAAACATTTATGTTTTTAATTGCCAATAAAGAACATTGGTGAATGATTCTTTATCAATTTCCAATGCTCTGTATATTATAAAATATTAACTCTTGCTTTCTCCCAAGAGAGAAGATGGCTGTTACTTGGAATGAATCCATGCATCAGAGGGGGTCCAGAGCCAAAGACACCTCAGCCTGTCCTAACATACCACTTCACTAGGCCTGACACAACACTAAACCAAAGGGCTTTTGACACACTGATTCAAAGAAGGACAGAAAGGTTGTGTTCAAAACTGAGTCCCACAAGTATGTATGGTCTTTGCTCATAATTAACACACAAAAAATAGACTAAACTGATCAATTTTATAGTAATAATTTATTTTGAATTCATCAGAGGAGAAGAACCATAATTTATTGGCAATATATGTAACAAAGGCTGAAAATCTACTCAGTATTTTCAGAGAAAGCCCTTCCCAGGGTCTCTGCTATATAAGATTTTTGCTCTTTTTAAGCTTTCCATTGAAATTTGCAGGCGGCTTAGATTTATAAATTGCAATACTGTGAACTTCCATTCTTCTTGGTGAATATATTAAAGGTAGCCACCCTTAAAGTTTCCTTTCATATATATTAGAAAAGAAATGAATTGCAAGCCTATTAAAGCTCTTTTAATGTTCTCTAAGCATATTATTTGCACATTTGATTATAAGCCATCAATATATAACTTCTAGATTCACTTTTTTTCAGTCTGAATAACAAAGATTTGGGTGTATTTTTAATTACAGTAACATGCACCTTCTTTTTAGATACCCAAGGGAAGAAAATATGATTTCATGATTCCGTGTGACAAGATGAATATGGGAAAAACTGTTCTTTTCATATTAATACTTTCTACATAGAAGACAGATTGAGGATTTATCTGGAGGTTATACTTTTAAATAGTCAGATTAAAAGCAGTTATGAAATTGCTTTTCAAGTCTGGGCACAATTGGAACCCATTGGCAGCCCATTTCCATCATAATGGAATCTGAAAAGTGAATGCAGGGTAAGGAGCAGGTGATTCAGCCCCTGACACAATGTGGAATTATTCTCTACAGTGATATCTGTGAGGTTTTCTCTGACCTAGAAGACACCCAGCTCTCATGGCCTCATTATTTTTAACTTAAAAAGTTATTTCTTAACAGCAGTAATGAACATTCAACCAAATGCTTTCTTTCAACAACTATAATGAGTATTCCACGAAACACTTTTGCTCCTAGAAATAAGCAAAAAGAAAGATGTATTTGGGAAAACAGATATGAAGAAAAATTGGCACATAGGTCTCAGATTCTACAAGTAGAAGCTAAGGTCGTACACACACCTTTGTTATCACTGCTCAGTGCTCTCTGGAGTAATAAGCATCATTTAAAAGAAGATCTGAGACAGTAAGAAACTCAGAGGACCCAAAAGTGGCTTACAGAGTTCATAGGACAGATCCTCAATACATCAGAATTACAAAAATGTGTACCCATCCATGAGATTTATTTTCTGAAAAAGATCACTTTGAGAATTGAATTTATGTACAATGTTTCTTCCTAGTGTTTCTGTATGTCACGTTGGGATTTAGATTTGTTGCTCAAATCATATCATAATTTCCTTGCATTGGAAATTAAAATCATCAGGAAAATAAACCCCTAGAAAGTAATATGGAAAGATAGCAAAGCTTCATGCAACATCTTCTTGAAGGAATTTAAAAATGTTAGTGATGCCTAAGACATCTTTCTGAATATTTTCTTATCTCACTTAGTACATTCTAGGGCTACTTCCAGAATGAAAACTTACTTCAGTTGCTCCAATGAACTTCAAAAATTCAAAATCCCCACTTTCTCAAAGGTCCTGCTATCTCAAAGCTAGATATACAGTGTATTAGCTTGGGGACTCCAATTATTATGGGCTGTGGAGACTGCAGGAGGAAAAGAAGAAAGACTGAGAAAACTCATTAAGATTTACTGACCTTCTACTTCAAAGATTTTAGATGATAACATCATGGGCAGGAAAACGTTTGCATCTTGAAAATTTGAGTTTAAAATGCATATATTTGCTTTTTAATTGTATGGTAACAAAGAGAAGAATATATCTGAAAATATAGAAGTATTTGGTGCATGTGATGAAGTCCTGTGAGTAGGTCTACAATTAACCAAGAAGAAACTGATGTCAGCAATATGGCAGAAGAAGAATTCTCAACCCTATTCTTTACATGGAAATGGGGGTATAACAGCTATCCACGCTTGAAAATAACTCTGGAGAGACACAGAATACAAATAATCATTTACAGCAAGCCCGTGGAACAGAGAACATGATGATAACCATGCAAAACGGTGTAGGAAATTCTCATCTCATTCTCAGTATGGTGCAAGTGGAATCTCTTCGACCATGACTTCCCCATAGAGGAGCAAGAGGGACCAGAGAAGACTCAGTAGCTTTCACAGTGCCCACTCTGTTCTCTGGCACAGAAGATCTTCACAGCCTTTGCCACCAGGGACGGCCACAGCCTTCATCAATGCAAACATCAGTTGACAGCATTTTCTGGAGCCCACATGGCCACGTTCCCCAGAGTCTGAGTAACCATGGCATTTCTGGGAGCCAGAGTCACTGGTTTCCCTTCCAGATTGAGGACAATTGCATGGCAGTATGTCCTCATCCCAGTGTGTCTGGATGTGATTTAACCCTGGAAGTGATATTCCATTGTTTCCCGGGCAACCCTCACTTGTGTACCACACGCAAGTAAACATCTCTCCCTACTGAAGCCAGTTTGTAAAGTCGGGGAAAGAAGACTGCTTCTTCAAGTGTAAGGACCATCAGGAACGACTACAAGAAATATGAAAAGTGAGCAAATCGTGAAACCAACAAAGCAACACACAGGTTTGTAGTAACAACACCTAAATACTTTGAGATGTAAAAATTTCCCGGAAAAACATTTCAAAATACTAATTTTTAAAAAATCCTCAGCCAGCTATGAGAGAAAACAGACCACTCAAATCAGGAACATATGAAAAAGAAATGAGAAGTTCAATAAACAGAAAAATTATTTTAAAAAGGAGAGAAACTTGAAGAATACCATGCATAAGATGGGAAAGGCAACACAATACACGCCTGAAAGAGCAGCCTTGACCAAACTGAAGAAAGAGAAGCCAGCACGTTTGAAACTAGACATGTGCAAGAGAAAAAAGGGGAAACTGGTCAAGAAAGCTGTAAAGATTTATGGGAAACACTGAAGGAAAAAAATACACAAATTTTAGAATCCAAACAAGTAGGAAACTAAAAGAGTAAGAGGAGCAGAAAATTAATTGAAACAAATGATTGTGGAAAACTTTCTGAGTATGGGGAGGGATGGCAAACATAAATTTTAAGAACTCCAAAGATCCCCATGGAAATTGAACAGAGGTTCTTTACCACTACTTAATTAAACTGTCATACGATAACACAAGAACTTTGAACACACCAAGTGAAAAATTGCTTATTACATATAAAGAAAGCTTTATAAACTTATCGATGTAGTTTTCAGAAAAAAAACTTTACAGACAAGAAGAATAAGATGATAAAGACAAACTACTGGAAGAAATATATTTCAACAAAATGTGAAACATCTATCAAAATGTCCTGTAAGAACTGAATGTGATGATGGACCTTTGTAGTCCTTGATTTCTGGGAAACTGAGAGACAGGAGGACCTCAAGTTTGAGCCCAACTTGAGCAACTTAGTAATTTATCGGGTCAGTGCCTCAAAAACAAGACAGCGCAGGAAAGTACCTCATTGGGAAATCTCTGAGTTCAATCTCCAGTACTGAAAAAAAAGTGAAAAACAAACAAATCTACCCTTTACATATAAAATAAAGAATAGATCACAACTAGACAAAAATTGAGTGTGTTACTTTACCTGTCTTGTAAGAAGTTCTTAAGAAGTTTCTTAAAATTGAAATAAAAATATGGTTAAAGAAGAAACACAAAAGCATCTGAGAACATAAATTTCACCTTTAAAGTCAAATATATAGGTAAATATGTAATAATATAAAATAGTAATTATAGTATATAAATTAGGGTTATAAATAATAAAAAGCATAAAAGATAAAAATTAATTAACTGTACATAGTTTTAAAATAATTCTGTTCTAGCTACAAGAATACATAATATATGTGGAGTTTAAGAGTGTTGAATTTCTAATGTCATTGAAATTATTAGAGACAAAATATACAGTTATAAGTTTGAGATATTTTGAGTGAGTTTAAAGGTAACTGCAAAGAAAATAAACCTCCAAAAGACAGATGAAAGATAAAGAGAAAATAATCATAAATAATCACTTCAAAATGATCAAATAATAAATGGTAATATTAAAAGAGGAAGAAAGGGATAAAATAAATGAAAATTAGGAATGAATCAATGAAGGAAATAGCAATTATAAATCCTAATCTATTTTTAATGTAAACAGCTTGGATTTCCTAATCAAAGGCCAGAAAATAGCTTAATAGATTTTTAAGTATCCAACAGAATGATACCTTTTAAAAAATTCAGTTTAGGTATATGATTGACAGTGTAATCATAGGAAAAGATAACCTGTGGAGATGATAAACCAAAAGAGAGCTAGGCAGCTATGCTTAGATCAGTAAAAGGTAGTCTGTAATTCAGAAAGCTTTTAAGGACAATAATGTTATTATATAATGAAAAAGGAACCAGTTCTCAGGGACCTAGAAAGCTGCATGTATATGAATATTCTGTATCAGAGCATCTAAACGTATGAAGGAAATACTGACCTGGCTGAAGACAGAACTGTGTAGGAATAAAATCACACCAAGATTTGTATGAACTATCTTCAACATAAAAAAATAGTAAATAAACAACTGTCTGGAGCAAGATGATGAAATTGTGAAATTGAACTAACAGATGTATAGAAATCTATTCCTCCTCCAATAGAAAGATAGAAATCTATTCTTCCTCCAATAGAAAAACAGAAATGTATTCCTCCTCCAATAGAAAAATAGAAATGTATTCCTCCTCCAATAGAAAAATAGAAATGTATTCCTCCTCCAATAGAAAAATAGAAATCTATTCCTCCTCCAATAAAAAAATAGTAATCTATCCCTCATCCAATAGAAAAATAGAAATCTATTCTTCCTCCAATAGAAAAATAGAAATCTATTCCTCCTCCAGTAGAAAAATAGTAATCTATTCCTCGTCCAATAGAAAGATAGAAATATATTCTTCATCCAATAGAAAAATAGAAATCTATTCCTCCTCCAATAGAACAATAAACATAATTTTCACTGTACATAGAACATTCTCTAGGATATATCACAGGGTATAAAAAAATCTTAAATTTAAGAAAATAAAAATCATCTTAAGCACATTTTCTGACTACCCTGGATTGTAACCACATTTGAGGCTGTTACACAGCAAAGAAAATAATCAGCAGATTAAAAAAATAACCTGGAATTAACCTGGATAACATAATTTTCTACACAGAACATTCCAAGCAAGAACAATAATTACATAGAAATTTAATAAATGTAACCAATATCATTCTTTTTTTTTTTTTTGGTTCCAGGGGTTGAACTCATGACCTCGCATTTGCCAAGAATATAATTCGTTTTGAATGCCTATTCTGTCACAAATATTAGGCCAGCCCTGCTCATATATTAACATATTTAGTCCTTTAAATATCACATTTTATTACTTTCATAGTATAGTTAAGAAAATGAAATATACAGAAAATTATAAAAATTTACTAAACGCCATATTCTTTGTAAATAGCAGAATTTTGAGTAACTTTCAGGCTTGTTTCATTCAAAAATATGTTTCCCCTCTATTCTGCCTAACATTGTCACCAATATTTGTAATTTGACATGAAAGTTAAAATAAAATAAATACATTGCATTACATGTGTAGACACTCACATTCTCCTGCTTGGCAATTCAAACAGCACCTTAGACTGCAAACATGACTGGGAACAGGAAGGAAAGGGCAGAGTGTTAGGACTGAAGCTTTTAAACATGGCCATCTTTAAGTGTCAAGGCGCCGGGCTAAATCCAGGGTCTAGAATTGCTAAGTGATTTGATTGGTTAAGTTTCCAAAGGAGAATGTAATGATTGTGTGTTGCAAAGGTGTACTAATAAATAATAAAAGTTTGGAAAAATGATACAAGTGTTCAAATGAATTGCAAGAGCTTTATCTCCCAAGACAGAATGAAAGCACGGAGGTACTAGGGATTCTCAGGTTTCGTCCTAAGGAAACGTCTGTTTGACAAGCTGATCTCTGTTTTCTTTTAGACTATGTCTGTCCAGACCTGAGTCTTTTGCCTTCTCTGCAATTATTCAGTCTGGATTGTGATACTTTAGCACCAGGCACTGTGATTTCCCATCTTTAGATTTTACAATGTAGCATCAACTTGGTTACATAGATGGTTCGAATTATGTTCTTGCTGCAGGTGTGTTGAATATGTGTCTGGACTTTCCTGTGGTTCCAGAAGTTTCTTTCATTTTAGTAACAAAATTATTCTCTTACCTCCCTGCTTCTTTTCCTTCCTTCTTTCCTCTCTTCATCTCTCATGTCCTGTTTCATTTCTCCTTCAGTTTGGTAGAGGCCACTCCTACACAGTCTTTTGCTAAAGAAAGGCTATCCTTTGTGCCTGTAATTTGAATACTTTGGAGCTAGCTTGGAGGTTTTATCAGAACGCCTGCCAAGCCCATTTGAATATCTGTTTACAGATAGGTCATTAATTCTCATCTCCTGCCTTAGTGTACCTTTCGTCTACATGGCTGTGGCTCGCTCTTCTCGGTTCTACAGCCTTGTTTTCCCTTATGCTTTGTCCTATAGAAATTCATTAGAGTGTGGTCTTCGTTGTTTCAGTCTTCCTAACATTTGGATTTACTCCTACACCTTTCTTCCCGAAACATCTAGCATGTATGAGAGCACCACCATGGGAAATGTCTTTGAAGGCTTGAGAAGAAGAGGCTTTTGGAATCTTAGTTTCCATACAGCTGGTTGAAACACAACAAAACATTTGGTGATTATCCTGGCCACATTTCATCTGTGCATAAAATGTTCCCTTTCCTAAGTTAAAAAATGCCACTATTGCACCCTACTTGGGAGAAATATATCATATGATGAAGTAACATCTAACAGTAGAAAGACTGAATCAAATGACATTTGCAGAAATTGTCATTCTTTATTGTACCAGATAAACTTTTACAACAATCTATTAAAATGAGACTTTTTTTAAATCATGTAATATTTCTTCTGTTTTCTCCATATTTTTATTATATATGGCAGCTCCTTTTGAGATTATTTTTGTAGACGTTTTTTGATCTCGTTCTCTAAGTTGAACATGGGAATGAATGCAATATTGTCACCAATATAGAAATGAGTTTGGAGGACTGGGGATTTAGCTCAATGGCTTAATCGCAATAGCATATGTGAATTGTAAAGTTTGCGTAAGAGTTTATGCTGTGGTTTCTTCCTATTTTTTTTTAATTGGATGATCTTATGCTGGCATATGTGGTGCAACAGTCTGGAAAGGCCATAAAGGTGAGAAGCCTTTATGTGAACTGATAAAATTTGTTTTGAGTTGACATTCAGGGCCAAGTGCATGAGTAGTATTTGAAAGTAAGTCTTAATTTCATTCAGACCTAGACTTCTGACAGTATATTGTTAAAAGTGCAGGTCATGATTTATAATGAAAACTTACCATAAAAAGATTACAGTTAGCAAACTGATATTGATCCATTTAATGGGTGGTAGCAAACATTTTCTTTTCATCAGCTTATATTTGCACATTTATCTGTTACAGAGGCCAATCCAATAAAGCCTCTTATTTGACATTACCTTCTCACGTTACATAGTATTTTCACTGGTCCGATTACACTCTGATTGTTGCAGCGATTTCCCCTGGGCATTGGTGCACTTCCAACAGCAGAATAATTCCTTTCACAAGACTTCTTTTGTCTTGTCCCTTTGAAGAGCTGTATTCTTTTTATTGTGAAATGGCCTGGATTTGCAAGCAAGAAGTTAATCATGATATCTGATCACAAAATTACCCAATAACACCTGTTATGCTCAAACAATGTTCCAGTTATATGACCCTGTTGAATGTTATGACAAAAGTCCTGAAATGACATTTTTTATATTATTGTCTTCTATGCAGAAGTTTTAATCTTTTCGTGGACTGAAAAATTAGACTTTTGGTAACATAAACCCTAAAACCCCTTAATTTTCATATAGAAGATACTGAACTTTACAAAGAATTCATACTTCGAAATTCCAATTATATGTAATAAAGTAGCTCTTTTCTTGTAAAATGAGAAATGACAACTACCAAGCTACTTACTTGCTAAATTGAATAGCAGACAACGCCTTTAATTTTTGACTCCCTTCTCCAACTGGTAATCACAGATTTTTATGTTAGTTTACTTATTTTTAAAACCTTCTTTACTTGCTATTGGCACATAACTTAGAGTCATCATCAGTTAAAATTATAGCAGATCTTTCTGAGTCACAGAAATTCACTTAAATATGACGGTGACTTTTTAAAACTATAAATACCATTTATTACTTGCTCTATAGTATGAAGGCAAATGAATCTTTAACATGTATGAAAATGTTTCTGCTAGCAGAAGAATCTGATCATAGTGAGCAGAGTTGGAGATATTTTCTCTATTCAAGAAGTTTCTTCATTGTCTTAATCTTTTCCTAGAATGTATTCAGGAACCATGATTTCTTTGGGTTTTTTGGGTGTGGGAAAGTAGAGAAATTCAGTAATGTAATAAGGTAACTAAAGGACTTTCTAATTTATTTCCAGGCAAAATATTCATGAGACATAAAGAAGAATATTGATTATTCAGGATGCTAGAGTAAGTGGCATAAATATGGAACAGTGTGGGTAAGCCACAAATTTTCATGACTACTTTTTCTAACACCCTAAGGAAGAATGAAGAAACTTACACAAATTTTTAATTTTTAGAACTTTCTTGGATAACAAAAGGCTCCTTCTGTCTCATTTGCTTACATGCATCTCAAAGAGACAACATTCTACTAAGAAGTCACTTAATTCAAACTGAGAACAAAACTGACTTGGAGATTCTATGTCCTATTTGAGTAGGAAAATAAATACATTTGAGAGAAGACAAGATGGCCTATCAGTGAGCAACAAAATACAGAGCCTCCTGGGAGAAACAATTCATACGCCAGAATAAAACACCCTGGAGAGACCCAGACAGAGGGAGATGGATTGTCTTGACACAGGAAGAAATTAAAATGAAAAAAGCTCATCAAATATTTCAGGACTACAACTGAAACAGCTAAAAATTAAGGAACACAACATTTTCGTGGTGACTCACCAAGTCTGCGCCAGCTTGAATACGCACAGCAGGCAGAGCCGCCCAAACTCGTTCATGCCACCACTCACAGGAAGAACAGCAGCACTGAGGTCAGGGATTGGTGAGCACAACGGAGAGCAGAGCCGGCAAAGGGACCTTCATTAATCCACAGTCAGTGCTGGGAATGAGACCCCCCCCACACCATGGGAAGGGCGCGACCAAATGGGTGACATGTTGGAATCGGGCAAGAGGAGCCTGAACTGGGAGCAACAGTGACTTCAGTTGATTGCTCCCTCCCCAGAGCAGATTCATGGGATTTGCTTGGACTGGGCCACACCCCTGGCTGGGACCCAATGAGCCATCCCAAATCTATTCACTGCGCCTAGCAAGTACTAACTTGGTGAAGGCAGCTGAAGTTTGGCTGGCCCGGTGGGGAGGGGCAGGCATACGCAAACACTGCTTATACCTTGGTGACAAGAGCAGACAGGAGAGGGCGGAGTTCCCTTGCCAGAGTGCTTTGGAAGAAATGTGGCCAACAGGGAAGGGGGCTGGGACCTGCACTGTAACCCATGTGGAGGAAGCCAGGGCTATGACAGGAGAGAGAGGCAGGTGGAGGCCCCCAGCCCAGAACCCTGAGAGCACTGATCCAGGAGAAAGAAAAACAAGGGAGACTGAAGGCAGCAAACATGCAACATCAGACATGGCTTCAATGGACATTAAAAGATATCTTCAGGACCTTGTAGACGAGCTCAAAACTGAAATATTAAATCAGGTAAAGCAGGATATGAGTAGAGTAATAAAAGAAATGCTCTCAGGAAGCATCTCTCAGGATGATACAGATGGAAGAAGGGAGGAACACAAAAAAAGGAGAGAAACATTCAATAAAGAATATAAAGAAAATATAGAATACATGAAGCAGATTCAAAGAGACTACCAGGAAATTAAAAACTCCATTGAAAGCTGGCAAAA
>PVLA01020387.1:0-10414 GCA_004027455.1 Hydrochoerus hydrochaeris
CATGCACCCAACCATCCATCCATCCATCCCTACACATCCATCCCCCCATCCATTGACCCATCCACCCACTCATCCATCCATCTACCCATCCATCCACCCATCCATCCATCTATCCACCCATCCATCCACCCTCCATCTACCCATCCACCCATCCATCCATCTACCCATGCACCATCCACCCATCCATCCACCCATCCATCCATCCATCCATCTACCTATCCACCCATCCATCCATCCATCCATCCCCCATCCACAAACCCATCCATCTACCCATCCACCCATCCATCCACCCACTCATCCATCCATTCATCATCCTTCCCTATCTGAAATAAATATCTGAAACAGATATAAAATAAATATACTTGTGCATGTATATGTTTTGTATGGGGTGGATGGAAGGTGGCACTTGACAGTATCAGTGTGTTACATGAGCCCCGACACCCAGCATGTGAGCATCTCCTTGTGAAGATGGGTGAGGGCCAAGACCATGGGGCCACTGAGTGTGGTAGCCATGGGCGTAAAACAACCAGAAAGCCAGGAGGATTATTGGGAAAGGCTCTTCACAGCCATCGAAAGCAGACATTCACTCCTCCAAGAATCTATATATATATAGATTTCTACTTCCAAATATATAGATATGGATACACAGGGGCAGAGATGATAGATATCAATATACAGACTTTATATGCATTTATATCCATTTGTCATCGGTTTACATTTTTCAGTACTATTGGGGATTGAACTCGGGGTCTTCATACCGATCCCCAGACCTTTATTTACTCTTTATTTTGAGAGAGGCTCTCACTAAGTTACTAAGTTACCCAGTCAGGACACAAACTTGTGATCCTCCTGCCTCAGCCTCCCCAAGTGCTAGGATTACACATCTGTGTATACTGTGTCTGGCTTACATTATCTTTTCCAGACTGTCTCTAGAAGCAAGTTTGAGCATATTGTGTTGAATAACATGCCCCGAAAATCTTTACTGACATGGAAAATTCGAATGCAAACTTACTTGGAAATCAGATCTTTGCAGATGTAATTGAATAAAGAATCTTCCAAAGACCCTGTGCCGACTTAGAGCAGGTCTTCAATACAAGGACAGCATCCTCATAAAAGAAAAGGAGCCACAGACACATAGGAGATGCATCAAGGAGACAGAGGCAGGCACTGGAGTGATGGGGCCACAGTCCAGGGTCACCAGGGAGCCACAGGAGGAGGCAGAGGCAGGAGGGTCTCCCCTGGAAGGCGACATCTTGGGCTTAGATTTTGGTCCCTCAGAATGGGAGAGAACTCACTGTGATGTCACTGTCCCCAAAGTCGTCACATTCTGAGCAGCTGGCATCACCACACTTGCCTGATAATAAGACCTGAACTTTCAGGACAGTGTCCTGCCCTGCCTGGGTGAAGCTCTGTGATGTTTGCCTGCAGCTGATGCCACTCGACTGGAAGCCTCTCCTGTCATTTGCCATCAGGGTTTACCCCAAACACCATCTGCTCCCACAGCCGCACTAAGTCACAGATGCCTTCTCCCTGCCCAACACTCGTGCCGACCCACACGACGGGGGTCCACCCTGGGGTTCTCAGAACAAGTAGATGCTCAGGGCCAGAGGAGGCCCTACTCGTGTCCTCACAATTGATGGCCGAATGGTGTTTATTTGAAATGAGAAGACCACGGGAAACCCTTGGACTAGACACGGACCAATCCGGCCTTATAGCACGCTCCTGCATTTTTCTCCGCTCTTTCTAGGATGGACTCCACCCACTGATCAAAAGACTGTTTTGCTGTACACTGTCACCACGCCTCTGTACACATCAGCTTTCTCATTGTTGGGACAGAAAACCTAACTCTCAGTACACAAAAGAGCAGGGTGGAGGTGGGAATCTACATGGCTTATGATTTTGCATGGTGAAGTCCACAGTCAGCTGCTCCAAGGCAGGAGTATCATGGTGGATGGGTGTGGGGAAGGAAAGACGCTCACATCACAGTGGCCGGAAAGCAGAGAGAGAAGGGAGGAGCTGGGAATAAGAACACAGGCTTAAAGAGGGGGAGTTCAATGTGGCTCACGGGTGCAGAGGGTGCAGTCCATGGTCGGCTGCTCCAAGGCAGGAGCATCATGGTGGACGGGTGTGGGGGAGGAAAGACCCTCACATCACGGTGGCCAGGAAGCAGAGAGAGAAGGGAGGAGCCGGGGACAAGAACACAGGCTTAAAGAGGGGAAGTTCAATGTGGCTCACGGGTGCAGAGGGTGCAGTCCATGGTCGGCTGCTCCAAGGCAGGAGCATCATGGCGGACAGGTGTGGGGGAGGAAAGACACTCACATCATGGTGGCCAGGAAGCAGAGAGAAGGGAGGAGCCGGGGACAAGAACACAGGCTTAAAGAGGGGAAGTTCAATGTGGTTCATGGGTGCAGAGGGTGCAGTCCATGGTCGGCTGCTCCAGGGCAGGAGCATCATGGTGGACGGGTGTGAGGGAGGAAAGATGCTCACAGCATGTGACCAGGAAGCAGAAGAGCAGGTTGAAGCCAGAGGGAAATGGGTCTGGGAGCCAGATACAATCCCACAGTTCCCTCCCAGACCTCCTCAGACATGCCTGGATGTGGGCTTCCCTGGTCCCCAGACTGCTCTGAAGCCAGGTGACAGGGCAGCAGGCAGCACAGGTCTTCTGCATTTTAGGTGAAGACATGCAGTTGAGACCCAGACCCGGGAGCCTTGGTCTTGTTTTTCCAGCGCCTGCACCCAGGGTTCTGCACAGCTGTGGGGCCGGGTCCCCACACACAGGGAGAATTCAGTCAGCATTTGGTCTCAAATGATGGGTGGGGCGTGCACCTCTATGCAGTTGATTTATTTTTGCAAGCATCCCCGCCCCCTGAGGGCCACTGGGTGACCTTAGGAAATGGGCTTTGAAAGCTGCTGTCAAGGGTGAGGTGAGCTGCAGGCGGGGGAGCAGAGAGCTTGGCAGCAGCTGCCAGCACTGTCCATCTGTCTGTCTCCCTCGGTCCTTGGTGCAGACGGCAGGCACCTTGGGGCAGCAGCCTCCCTCCACACGCTCGCTCGGCAGTAGGACGGGGTTTCTGAGCACAGCCTGCATTTCCAGCCTGGCCTCAGGTGAAAGGAGCCGTGATGGATGCGGGACGCTTTCATCAGGCTGCTAGAGAGACGCTTCAGTGCCGCCTGCTAGAAAGCGGTTTTAACTGGTCCTCTCCGGCCCCTGCAAGACTGGCTTCATTTCCAACTGCGATTCTTTAGCAAATAGTTCAGGAGCCCAGGAGATATCATGAAAGGACTCAGCAGGAAACAACAACAACAAATAATAAATAAAAGCAAAATTTAAAATTTAAAATCCAAGCTGTGGTGTCACCCAGCTGTCCTGCTGCCCAATGTGAACACAGAGGAACTGGAGTCAGCGTGTGGAGGAATGATCAGCCCTCCTGTGCTGGTCACAGCAGAATCCATAGTGACCAAGGCATGCAAGCAGCACAAGTGTCCAAGGGTGCTTGAATGGACAATGAAAATAGGGTACATATGCCCCGGAAAAAGCTACATGGCCAAAAAGACAGGCCAGCTACAGGAGCACTGACCAGTAAGGAAAAACCTAGTGGTGAAACAGGTCACACATGGGATGACAAGTGTGACACAGTGTCATGTACATGTGAAACCCAGGAAAACTGATCTCCTGGGAGTTAGCAGGGTGGTTACCATGGATGAGTTCTGGGATGACTGTGCTGTGGGAGGTGGGGCCTGGCTGGAGGTGGTCACTGGGGTGACCTGGAAGGGTGAGCTCTTGTCCCCGGCTCCTCCCTTCTCTCTCTGCCTCCCGGCCACCATGATGTGACCATCTTTCCTCCCGCACACCTGTCCATCACGATGCTCCTGCCTTGGAGCAGCCCACCATGGACTGCACTCTCTGCACCCATGAGCCACACTGAACTTCCCTCTTTAAGCCTGTGTTGTTGTCTCCGACTCCTCCCTTCTCTCTCTGCTTCCCGGCCACCGTGATGTGAGCATCTTTCCACCCCCACACCCGTTCACCATGATGCTTCTGCCTTGGAGCAGCCCACCATGGACTGCACCCTCTGCACCCATGAGCCACACTGAACTTCCCCTCTTTAAGCCTGTGTTCTTGTCCCCGACTCCTCCCTTCTCTCTCTGCTTCCCGGCCACCGTGATGTGAGCATCTTTCCGCCCCCACACCCGTTCACCATGATGCTCCCGCCTTGGAGCAGTCCACCATGGACTGTACCCTCTGCACCTGTGAGCCACACTGTACTTTCCTCTTTAAGCCTGTGTTCTTATTCCCAGCTCCTCCCTTCTCTCTCTGCTCCCCGGCCACCGTGATGTGAGCATCTTTCTTCCCCCACACCCGTCCACCATGATGCTCCTGCCTTGGAGCAGCTGACCATGGACTGCACCCTCTGCAACTGTGAGCCTAATCAATGTCCTGTCCTTTAAACTCTGGGTATCACATATTCTGTGCCAGCAACAAGAAACCGAGGAATGCGGTCCCCAACCCCAAAGACAAATCTCTCCCTGTAAGTCCTGCACTGAAAAGGAAATTGAACTAACTTAGTGGGTAAACATCTTATCATGTCATTAAGCTGTTGGTGTCATCTGGAAATATAACTCTGCGAGCAGTGATTTATGTCTCCTTGGAAGCGGGTCTGCAGTTTACCCACAAGAATATACACGAGGCACTTAGCTGAGAAAACCAACGCCAGAGACACACAATCTCAGCCAATTTGAGGACCCTATGAATAGAAGGAAGCAAATTGGCTTCTGTTCCGAAAGAGCCAGACACGAAAGCCCTCTCCTTGGCAACAGACGGGCAGGCAGCAAACCCTCCTGCGAGGCGCACAGCTGTCTGCATACTGATTAGATGGGGCCCGTCCCCAGCACCGCCACCCTTTCCAAAGGGACCTGGCACATCCCCACGTCAGCCGTCTGTTAGCAGCAGCAGGTCGCCTGCGTTTTGGGGAAAACATGCAATGTCAGAGAGCCACGGATATTCTTAATCTTCTTTATTACTATTACTACTGTTACTATTGTATGCAGGGCACAAACCAGTGTGTGTGCAAAACCTGAATTTTTAAGAGACACTTTCTGTTCACGGCTTCAGCAAAGCACCTCAGGAAACGGGATTTTAATAAAGCAAGCGCTCCAGCTGTTTACAGCTGGGGTTTCTCGGGGAAGAGACATTGCGGTGTGGAAGCACGCCTGTCTATTTCTTTCAGGGAGCACTGAGGTCTCCCTCCAGAGGACTCCCTATTCCGGTACATGACACAGATTTAAGGGTGCGGGGATGCATGGGCTTGGGGGTGGCGGGAAGATTAAGCTGTGTAAACAAATGTGCCATTTTCTTAAGGCAAAGGCTTTATGTGTTGTGAGCATCTCCTGACGAACAAACGTAGAAGGTAGACTGACCTTTTTTTAGCCTGGCAAGGAAAGACAGCCACGGGTAGGTAGGAGCCACCCCTGGTGTCTGGCTGAGAGCTGTGCCTTCCTGAGGGGCTGGAGGGGACCCTGGGGACCAAAGCGATGGCCCCCCTGGGTGGGCGCTGTTGGGGGAAAACAATGAGCCTGAGGCCCAGGCAAGGTCAGCCCAAGGTCATTTGCACATGCGCAGAGACGGGCGAGCGGGGACCTGGGGCAGGAGCCTCCTCTCGGGGAATGTGCAGAATGTCTAGCACTCCGGCCACCATGTGTTTCATGGCTGGGACAAAATACTGGAAACTCACAGTTTAAAGGACAGAGAGAGAGGGACGGTCCATGTTTCTGCAGTCTCAGTCATAACATGATCAGGGTCTTTAGCTGCACTGTCCTGGCCACTGTGATGTCCCGAATGGACTCCAGATCATGACCTTTCCTTCACTGGACCTTGCGGAGGAGCCGGGAGTTGCACGGTGCCACCTCCTGTGACTGAGGTGGACGAGGACCCAGTGTCGGGTGCTTACGAGCTGCCTTTCTGCTGGACGGTGTTGGGCAGCGGCCGTCACTGGGTTTTTGATCACGCCAAGTAAAGACTTTCAGGAAAGAGGACCTGAGAACACTGTGGAAAGCGGCTGGGATGGGAGCATGAGTGTGTGCAAAATGGGGGAGGATTCTGAGAGGGATTCATAGCAACTGCCTTGGAGTACATCAAAAACTTTTTTTTTAGTTTATGCAGTCCCTGTATATGTCAGTCAATGATGCTTTCCTGGCTCTCTCATTGCCCAGAGAGAAATAAGAAGGCACTGGCGTCGGTGTGCTCTGATATCACTGCCTTTACTCAACAGCTTGGTGAAGGAGCCAGGGTTAGGACTTCTCAGCTAACATATTAGTAAACCTTTCATCCCTGACTTGTATAACTTAAATGAGGAGATTCTTATTTATGGCTCAGGGGTGCAAAGGGTACAGTCCATGGCCGGCTGCTCCAAGGCAGGAGCTTCATGGTGGACGGGTGTGGGGGAGGAAAGAAGCTCACATCATGGTGGCCGGGAAGCAGAGAGAGAAGGGAGGAGCCGGGGACAAGAACACAGGCTTTTTAAAGAGGGGGAGTTCAATGTGGCTCAAGGATGCAGAGGGAACAGTCCATGGCCAGCTACTTCAAGGCAGAAGCATCATGGTGGAGACCAGGAAGGAGAGAAAGAGGGACAGAGACAGAAGGGCAGGGCCAGATCACACAGCCAGGGGTCTTCTTCCTCTGCCCAGGTGCTGTCTCCTGACAACTCTCAGCTGCTGATGGAACTGGTCCTAAATGACCTCCATGAGCGATTCACCTTCCAGCCCCGCATCAAGGCATCAAACCGTAAGAGCAGGGGACAAAAACATAAAAACAAAAATAAAAAAAGAACAAAACCGTAAGTGACTCCATCAAGGTGGAGATTTATTTTCCTTTTTCATAACTTTCCACTTCCGTGGACTCTATCCAGCCTGAGATATTTACTTCCCGGCCTTTTACGGAAAATTGGCAAACCCTCGACTCCTCGCATCTAAAGTCAGCTCAGGTGCATTTTAAGGTAAATACAGAGTCATCTACTTCTTAATGCAGGATCCATTTGAAAGCCTGACACCGAAAATAGCATTTCGAGCCGTAATTGAGTTACTGGCTGCGGAGGTCAAGCATTTTAAGGGTCGTTGTGTTTTAGGGGGTGGAGGGAGGGTAAGAGGTTCAACTCCCTGATAAAGCTAAGAGCTGAGCTAATTATTTCTGTCATTGTGATGAAGGACATGACAATTAATTTCTGTTTCAGAAAAACAAAACTGACCTGCATGAGTTCTCTCGGTGGTGTTTTGACCTTGTGTACCAAAAGTTAGTCCCTCCTGTTGTCTCAGGGGTCAGACGGTCAGATTGGGAAAACTAAACTTTCCTCCTAGGGAGCTCTGGTAAGAAATAGAGACCATGTGTGACCTCTGGGACAACTTACCGCCCCATCCGAGGTGGGGAACACACAGCAGATACGGATGAGTTTACCTTTTACAATGCATTGGCAAATATGGAGGCACATATCTGTCACCCCAGCACTCCGGGAGGCTGAGGCACGAGAATCCCGAGTCTGAGCCAAGGGCAGATAACTGAGTGACATTTCCAGTTCTTGTCTTAAAACAATGAAGTGAAACGAGATGGCTGCCAGTGTGGGTCCGTGCAAAGGCCCTGCAGTTAATCCTCACTCTAGGAAATAAACAGAAAGTGGAATAAAGAAAACAAACTAATTGCTGTCGGTCCCGCTTCCCAGCTGAGCCCCACACCGCGCCTGGGTGACCCTGGGTGACCCGGGAGTGGACCCCGCCCAGGGCTCCAGGGTCTGCGCCTCTTTGGCTCTGTGGGTCAGGACCAGTGGTCACCTCGGGGTCCCTGCTGGAATCCTGACTCCCTCTCACTCTAGCCTGACGCCTCCCACCCGATCCACAGTGTCCACGATGACCAGGGCCCTGGCCCACGAGGATGTCCGGGGTCTCCGCCATCTGTCTTAGTTTCTGACACCATTAAAGAAAACTGCACCTGACTGGGGGTCAGTGGTAAGGAGCGGGAATTTAGTGCTGACCATGCCGGAGGCTGGACAGCCCGAGGGAGGGGGGCAGCTGGCATCGGCAGGGTCAGATCTGCGTCTGAAGCCAGCTGGCTGCGGGGTCCCTTCCCCATGGTGGGAGCAGGAAGGTGTGAGCTGGGGCTTCTGCACCCGACCTCCATCCAGATAGCAGTGCACCCGGACCACGCCGGGCCTGGGCCACCTGGGTCCCACCTGTTGCTCCCCCAATGCCACCTGGGTCTTGGCCAGGGTCCGCTCTGATGGGGGGAGGCCCTGTCCCCCACCCCGGGAGGTCTTTGCCTCCTGCTCCCTCTGGGTCCCCCCCCATGATGTCTGCTCCCCACCAAATTCACCGCCCTCCTTGGCCCGCCGTCCCTGCACTGAGCTGACGTCGGTGCCGCGGTGAAAACAGAGGCTGGTCTATCCATCCATCCCACCTATCTGTCCATCCATCCATCCCACCTATCCATCCATCCCACCTATCCATCCATCCCACCTATCTATCCATCCATCCATCCCACCTATCTATCCATCCATCCATCCCACCTATCTATCTATCTATCTATCTATCCATCCATCCCACCTATCTATCCATCCATCCATCCCACCTATCTATCCATCCATCCATCCCACCTATCTATCTATCTATCCATCCATCCCACCTATCTATCCATCCATCCCACCTATCTATCCATCCATCCCACCTATCTATCCATCCATCCATCCCACCTATCTATCCATCCATCCCACCTATCTATCCATCCATCCCATCTATCCATCCATCCATCCCATCTATCTATCCATCCATCCTATCTGTCTGTCTGTCTGTCTATCTATTTCACCCATCCACCTGTCTATCTGTCCACTGGGTCACCTGTCTGTCTGTCCGTCCGTCTGTCATCTAGCTATGGATCTAGCTGCCTGCCTCTCTATGCACCCGTGTCCCCCCCACCTGTTCCCCAGTATCTCTATGTCCCCACCTGCCTGGTGATCTAGGTCCCGTCCACCTTTGCATCATTTATCTGTCCATCTATGCATCTATCTATAATCTATTGCTCCCAGCCACCCATCTACCTGTCCTTCGCCTGTGCCCCACCCACTCCGGCTATCACCTGTCTATCTATCTCTGTGTCACCTATCACATCTGTCACACACACCTGTCATGTCCTGTCGGTCACCAATCCATGTGTCTGTCACCTACAGATCTGTAATTAGCCAAACACACCCATCTGCCACCCAGAGCTACCACGTCACCTCAGAACTCTCCCTCTACCCGCCTAATATCTATCCGTGACAGTCACTTGTCACTGGGGGGGATTTTCACTCCAGGGACACCTGACAGCATTTGGGGTCACTTTCAGTTGTCCCAGCCAGGGCTGCTCCCTTCCTGGAGGTGGAGCCCAGAGACCTCGCTCCACACCCTGCGGCTCGGCCCAGCTCCCAGCAGAGAGCCACCGTGTCAGAGGTGACAGTGCCGAGGTGGGGGAGACCCAGAACCCCCAGTGTGCAGCACAGAGGCCTCTCTGGGGCCTGCAGTTCTGGGGGTGCCCCCTGCAAGCCCAGGCTCTCAGGGCGCAGTCAGGACTTGCTCGGCTGTGCTCTGCTTCCCAGCTCCTGGGAGCGAGACACAAAGGGGAGTCGCTTCGTGTGTGAGTTTTGCTGCTGGGCCCTGAACCCCAGGCCTCCTCCCAGAGTTCTGTCCCCAGTGCTTGTCACTGTGTTTATGTCGTGTCAGGGTCTTGCTAAGTCACCGTGGTGCCCAGGTTGGGTTGAACCCGAGACCCTCCTGCCTCAGCCTCCCAGAGAGCAGGATGAGCCGGGATGACGGGCGTGAGCTACTGTACCTGGCTCAGAAGGTGCGACCTGGACACCTCTGCGGCTCAGCTGTTTCCCCAGCTCACCTAGACTCACACGCAGAGCCCGGGCAGGGACAGACTCACCTGCACTGCATCCTCTGCGGCACCAACGGAGGCCTGCCTGCCCCCCGCCCTTCCCGGTTCCCTCTGCCTTGTGAGTCCTCGCCCTTGCGGATGACTGCGTGGCCCTCGGCAACACGCAGAGGCCTCCAAGGACGCAGTGCAAGGCCAGGGCCCAGGGGCCAGGCAGAGCCACCAGGGACTAACGTGGCCACTGTGTCTCAGGCACCTCGGGGCCCCAGTGCGGGGCACTCTGGAGCCAGAAACAAGGCTGTGTGAACACAGTGAACTGATTCCCAAGGACTGGAGGAGGAGGACATGGAGGAGGAGGAGATGGAGGAGGAGGAGGAGATGGAGGAGGAGGAGGAGGAGGAGGAGGAGGAGGAGGAGGAGGAGGAGGAGGAGGAGGAGGAGGAGGAGGAGGAGGAGGAGGAGGAGGAGGAGGAGGAGGAGGAGGAGGAGGAGGAGGAGGAGGAGGAGGAGGAGGAGGAGGAG
>PVLA01020388.1:0-10367 GCA_004027455.1 Hydrochoerus hydrochaeris
GCACCCATGTTCATAGCTGCACAATTTGTGATAGCTAAATCCTGGAAACAACCAAGATGCCCATCAACTGCAGAGTGGATGAAAAAGATGTGGCATTTTTATACAATGGAATATTACTCAGCTATAAAAAAGGATGACCTTGAGGCCTTCATAGGCAAATGGAGACAACTTGAGACTATCCTCATTAGTGAAATAAATACGAATCATATTTATAAATATCATATTGTGTCTCTAGTGTAAAAAGTAAATAAGAACTCCAAGTGTAATAAAACCAAAATGTGTAATTGCTATTGTAAAAAAGAGAGGAAAAGAAAGTACTCTAAGGGATATAACTGTATGTAAGGTTGAGTGTGTAAAATAGATGACCATATTGCTGAATCTTTGTTGGATCTTTGAGCAAAACTGTTTGTAGTCTGACTGTTTGAATATTTACTATGTGCCCTTTAGCTTTGTAACTTGAACAACTACATCCAAGATGACAATACATAATTTACAAATTTCTGATTTCTTAGTGGGGCTTTTTCTCATTCTCCTTTTTCTTTCTTTGTTTTAGAATTCTGTATTATTGCTACCCTTTTTTTCTTCTCTTTAAATAGAATTTTAAAAATGTATAATTGCTATTGTAAAAAAAGAAGAGGAAATAGGAAGCGCTATAAAAGATATAGCTGCATGTATGTTTAGATGTGTGGGATTGATGACCATATTTCTAGGTTCTTGTTGGATTGTTGAACAGATCTGTTCGCACTCTCACTGCTTTAGTGTCCACTTTGTGTGCTTTAATCCTGTAACTTGAATAACTATTTCTAAAAGAACAATGTGTAATGTATCAACTAGTGATTTCTTACTATTTATCTTTTTTTCTTGAAATTCTGTAATATTTCTACCTTTTTCCTGTTTTTTTCTCTTTAAATAAAAAAATGAAAAAAAAAAAGAAGCACAGGATTTCAAAGCAAGACAACAGGAAATCAATGGAGGCTACCACAATTCAACTGAAGAAATTCATGTCCACCAAACCAGCTCTCCATAATGCTCTGAAGGATATTTTGGAGAAGGAGATAAGGAAGATCACAATTCCAAGAACATCAGTAGAAACAAACCACCAACAGACTAAGCAATTAAACAGAGGGGAAAGACAGTATGTCAACAATGGGAAAGTATTATGAGGAGAATAAGCCAAAGCATATTAGTTATAACCATCCATGTTTGTGGTTTCAGTTTACCAATCAAAAGAAAAAGATTGGCAGAATGGATCAAGAAGCAAGATCCAACAATATACTGCATTCAAGAAACACATTTAACTAAAAAATAAATTCATAGACTGAAAGTGAAAGGATGGAAAACAATACTCTATGATACAGGCTCCCAGGAAAAAAGAAAAAACAAGAATATCTTTCTATTTCCAGACAAAGTGAACTTCAAACAAAGAATAATCAAAAGAGATAAAAAGGTCACTAATTATTTATTAAAGAAAGACTCCAAGAAGAGATAATAATCACAAATATATATGTGCCAAGCACTGGTGCATCCAACTACGTAAATAATAACTGATATGAAAAATTGGATGAGCACTAACACAATTATAATGGGGGACCTCAATACCATACTGCCAAAAATAGACCAACTAGGCAAAAAAAAAAATCAATGAAGAAAATGAGAACTAAATCAGACCTGTGACCAAATGGACTTAGCAGAGTGTCTACAGAGTGTTCCACCTCACAACATCATAATACACATTCTTTTCAGCTGCATATGGGTTGTTCTCTGAAATAGACCAAATGGGAGAGACCTTGGAGGAAGTAAAATGCCAAAGAAGCATCTTGCTCTCTGGACATTAGAGGCCTACCTGCAACCGGGAACATCCCGGCTTTCTACCACATACACTGCTACCAAAAACTGTATAAAAGACCAGTGGACTTAAACATCTTGGTTTTCCCACTTTATGGAAATCCTGATCTAGTAAGCAAAGAGATTTTATTTTATTCTTTGTAATAAACATGCATTTGGCCATTCCCAACCACTTGCTGCTTGCTGGTTTGTTAGCTTTAGTCTTCAGTGCCCAAAAGCAAGGACCAAGAGCCAGAGGGATCCAGTTACAATGTGACTCAGTTTAATCATGAGATCAGATTATAATTCATGTGATCTGAACCCACATATACTGCTCTTTTTTATCTTGCACTCCTAGATTTTTCATCTGTATGTACCTCACTATTTCAATCAATGCGATAAATGTTCTAGGCTGTATATTGGTCAGGGAAAGAACTTTAATAACTCTATACTTCTCCTTCAAAGTAAATGCTATGACTTTAACTGCTGGAAACTTTGGAAAACTTAACACCATGACAAGGACCAATGCTGCAAAGACACTTCACAGGCCAAATTTTCTAGCCTATTCTGGTTTAAGGACATTATTTTCTTCAAAGAGAAGTCAATGATATTCAAATTGAGAGGTAGCAGAACTCATTTAGGACCAGATTTTCTACCTGAAACAATACCCTAGTCACACAGCCTCTCTATGAACATCATCTGAGAGCAAAGTAAGGACTCATCTATTTCTATAACTTTAGGTAGAAAGAAGTCATAAATAAGTTTATAATTTGAACAGAGATTCTTTAAATTGGAAAGAAAGTTGCAAAGAAAGCATCAATAATTAAGATTCAATGGAAGATAAGAAATTTTGGTGTCAAAAGGATAGAGATATTCTCATTTCAGACTGTTTTCTCCAAGAAAAACAAGAAACTACAGGGTAAAATAAATCTATTTAAAGATCTTGAGGTGAGAAAGGCATGGTGGTGCACTCTCGTAATTCCAGCACTTGGGAGGCTGAGGCAGGAAGATCATTGTGCATTTGAGGCCAACCTCAGCTACAAAGTGAGTTCAAGGTCAGCCTGAACTATGTAGTGAAATTCTGTCTCAAAGAGTAACAACAAAGCAAAGCAAAGCAAAACAAAACAAAACAAAACAAAACAACCTTGTGGCCTCCTTGAAGTATTTCAGAGGCCACCAGGATGTGAGGAGAAGAGCAGGCAAGTGTTGCATTTATCAGGGCAGCACGGAAACTCAAGACTACCCTTGACTGAGTAGGATAAAGCCATTTGGCACTGCTCTTAATTTCCTGACATTTACAGGGTTCCCTGAGGCAGCTGCCTCCATATTCATCCACCTTGGGAGTGTCCCGCAGAGCACTCTGGAGAGCCAGTTTGAGGTCTGACTGAAGCAGTCACTGCCCAAAGGCCTCAGTGACAAAATAATTGACTTCTCTTACAAGAGAAACTCAAAATATAAAGGGCAAAAAAGATACACAGTGGGAATGAGTGAGATAGATTTTTTTCAAATGGGAAGGAGTTTAAGAGATAGAGGGAAGGGGGAACAAGGAGAAAGAAAAGGCATAAAAAGAGAATTAGAATTAAGGTGCATTATATACATGTATACACTCCCCACAACGAATGTAATTATTATATCCTGCAAACACATACTAATAAAGAAGGAATTTAGCCACCCAAGAGTGGGGCCCAGAAAGAGAGAAGCCAGTCCACCCTTCCTGTGAGTCAGCAGAAGCCATGCTGAGTCTGGGAGGAGCACAACAAGAAGCCAATTTACCCTTCCTATAGGCTACACAATCCACGCAGGGCCCAGGAAGAGAGAAGCCAGTTCTCCCTTCCTGTGAACTGACCGGCAAGTGGACTGAGAATCAATCCACCCCACTCTGTAAGCACCTAGCTGATTTGGAGGACAGGCTAACCTGATAGCAACCGAGGTACAAAAACAACTAAATGCTTATATTGTTTGATTGACTTTGCAGGCCTAAGGCTGCTAGTCTGAGCATCTATTAGGAGGATAGCAGTATGCATTATGGCAAATATGGGGATTTCCTCCTGTCTTGTTTTTGAATTCCAATATTGTTCTCATTGTTTAGTTTTATTCCAATTTATTGCTTTGTTTTATTTAATGTTCTGTTTTGATTGGCTTTATTCTGTTTTGTTTTATTTGATTTTACTATGTCTGAAGACAGCAAGAGATATTATGGTAGCCATTGTGGATTTCTTGTTATCCTGTTTTGAAGTTCTGTACCACTTTTACTGTTTTGTTTTGATTGGTTTAATTCTGTTTTATTTTGTTAGGTTTTATTCTCTTTAAAATAAAATAAAATAAATTTAATGATGCAGTTGACTCAGTTATTAGCATAGGAAAAGACAACTAACAGTAGAAAATGATACTAATGAAGATTATATCAAGGAATTGGAAGTTCAAGAGCTCAGAACACATGGCTGTCAAAGTACAGGTCCCAAGGAGAGAGACCAGGACAGTGAACAAGATGGTCACATATAACCTGGTTAACTGCATCTGCTTGTAGCCCCAGAGGATTCTGACCAGCAGCACTAAGTGGACTCAGAATCACAAAAAAAATCAGTCACCAAGGTACGTGAAAGTCTACCTTCTTAAACAAATTGTCTTCAAAATTCCCAGCCAGGACATAGTCAAACAGACTTTGCAGGATTGGCCATGAGGACAGGCCCACAGACAGCATCCATGACAGCCTAGAGCGCTCCTGGATAGAGGCTAGAATGCTAGTGAAAGTGTAGTGTTTGGCTGCAAAGTAGGGAAATGTTTTCAAAGTAATGAATAATCTAGTGATATGGATGGAGGTGAAATGGAAGAAGCTGATAGAGTTCAAGGGATGAATAAGGTGGCTTCAGAGGACTTAGTATCAGCAAGTTTTAAAATTTAGACTCAGAAGGCTTTCCTATGTAAGCCTAAGGGCAAGAACATGATTATGGTTCCTGTCTCTCAAACTGCCAACCAAGGCAGTGATGAGGCTCAGCCTCAACAAGACTTGAGCCGCTACTGTATGATCTCTAATACGCAGGGATACCCTGCTACGTAGAAATTACTGCCTCCATTTTAATGAGAAAGAAAATAAGATTGGGAAGGTTAAGTAAGATATTGAGAATGAAAATTCCTGAAATATGGATCAATTCCAGCACTCTTCTGAGTTTGTTCAATTTATTATGCTTATTATGTCTTAGTGAATTTTTTTCATTTGAATTTTATTGTTAATTTCTGCATTAAGTGTACTTTGATATGACCTCTCCTCAGGTTAAGCAATTTTCTCATGTGTCATTTCTTTAGATGTTCTTTCTGGTTATTTTTGTCTTTTTCCTCCTTTTGGGCCACATATTAGGAATATGTTATGTCTCTTGATGGTATGCTTTCCCACATGCTTTCTTCATTTTTTCATTTTTTTTTTCTAAGTTTTTCTGATTGGCTATATCAAATAGTCTGTCTTTAATTTCATGGTCATTTCTTCAACTTGATTAAAATAGCTGTTGAAATTTTTGTTATATTTTGGCTACATTACTGCATTAATCATCGCTTGGATTTCTATTTGTTTGCAAATATTTTGCTTTATTTGCATATTGGCATCCATTTAAAAATTAATCTGAAAATTATACATATCTGTGAGATATTCTGTGAGATATTCAACTCAAACTAGGGTATAAACATCTATATTATATGATATTTATATAGCATTTATAGTTACTTTATAATGAAAGTTTCAAAATTCTTTCTTGCATCCTTAAAATATATATAATACACTGCTATTGTCTATAGTCATTTTATTATGCAATAGAATGCAGGAGTAACTTCTCCTATCTAACATTACTTGCTGATCAAATTTTCCATCTTTATCTCTTTTCTAGTCTCCTGAATCTCTGATAACTATCATTCTGTTCTTAACATCTATATGATTAAAGATTTGGTTTCCACACATAACTAATTTTCTTTCTGTGCCCACCTTTTTTCCCGTTAATTTAAATGTCCTGGTTCTATCTGTTTTATTAGAAATTACAGGTTTTTTTTCCAGTAGTGGGATTGAGCGCAGGGCCTTTGCCACTGTGTTATGCCCACAGATCCCTTTTTATCTTTTATTATGGACTGTGTCTCTCTAACTCTCTAAATTTCCCAGGTTGGGTTTGAACTCAAGCACTCCCTGTTGTTTTATGTTTAGCTTCTGGAAGTTCACTGGCCTTTTTAAAAAGGGTTATTTTGAACCAGTTTTAGGTTATTTCATTCATCTCTCTGTATTTAGGACCCATTGCTGGACCTTTCCTAGTTTCTTTTCATGGTGTCCAGATTTCCTTTGTAATTTCTTTGTTGCTGTTTTGGCTTTTGAGTATTTGTGGAGATGGCTTCTCCCTTCATTCCCAGATTTTTAAAGTTTGCTGGTATTGTTTGAATGTGCAGACTTTCACTGTGTGGCCTAACCATGATCCTCAGTAGACTAGTCACTAATGACCAAGACAGGCAGAGCATGCGTTCAGCTTCTGCAGATGGCTGGGCACTGCTTTTTTAATTTTTAATTAAAAAAATTTTTTTTTTATTTTGGGCACTGCTTTTGGTTTGAATTTGGGTTGGACAACTGCTAAACCTCTCAGATTTTGCTAAACCTGGTTGCGATCTGTAATTATGCTGGGTTGCTGAATGTGTACTACAGTTTTGCTTCACATCTGGCTGAGCTAAAGCATATAATTAATTCCCTGAACAGAAGGTGGTATTTGAGGTCATCAGTTGGACAGGTTTGCCAGGAGTTTTAAATGAAGTGGATCATGATGGATCCTGGGTAAGTCTTGGTTATCAGCTTCTCACTATCAGTCTTAGCACTGAAGTTCCCAGGAGAAAACTTTCCAATCACCTGCCTATTACTTCTAAAGCACCTGAATACTATTCCCCAATTGAGTTACACACATGGACTAAATGGAAAGACATAACTACAGCTTTTTAAAAAAGTTCTGCATAAACTCTTACCTTTCCTCCTTTCTTCTCCTTACGTATGGCAAAGTGGCCTGTGTTGAAGGGAAGAGACTTCTGTGGAACTTCCAGTCTCTGAGGGACACAGCTCTGCCCTTGAGAAATGCCTTTAGGGGCTGAAGAGAAGTTTGATATGTAAATGAGACTGATAATGATTTGGACAGACTTTGGTTTTCCTATGAAGAGACCTGATAGCAAATGACAGTATAGAATGTGTTGAGTCATATGTGTCACAGGATGTTTTGCTACATTTGGGCTATTTCAGAAACATCTCAGCTTCTGTCCATCTACACCCCATCTGTCCTAACTTCCTGTAATGGGTTATTGTTTTGCAGCTTCTTGCTGACCAGTAATGCCAAGAAATATGCACTGAGCTGGGAAGACTTCTAATTAAAAACTCAGCACATGATGCTTAGCTGTCACTCAAGGTCTTTTACGGTCTGGCCCCTCTTTTGTTACGTTAAAGCAGTGATGTGTGCATATTAGATACAGTGGGACCTTGGTTCAAGGATGCTTCTGTTTGCAAACAATTTGTTTCTCAAATAGAATTGTTTGGCAGAGATGTTTGTAAACTCTGCATTGGCTGATGAACAGGACTGTGACCATCTTTCCCACACGAACAAGAGTGTGACAAGCTTTTCCTGAATCATGGGATGAAATAAGTTCATGAATCGAAGTGCCACTGTATTTCTTTCCAAATGGCAGAAATATATATCAAATAAAAGGTGAACATCTTTAACATGCTATTCTGTAAAGGAACACCTTGTTAGATATTTTTCCTCTTAAATCTTTTATATGTTTAAAAATATAGCTTTGAACAGAATTTCTTTATTTCTATTTTTAATTTTATCTGTGTTAAGAAATGCATAAATTGTTTCCACCCAAGGGATTAAAGAATGTGACACAAGCTCTGGCCATGCTAACTTCCAAAAAACAGACAGGGAATGAGAAACAATTACATTTAACCACATGGATTTTGTGTGTCAAATTGGCAATGGGGAATGGGCAAGGGGTTTCCTCCAGTGAATGGATGAAAAGTTCATTAGAGGTGAAGCTCTAGGAAGAACAGCTGGGTGAGAGATGCGTGGCAGGCAGGGTGACCTCAGAATTTAAGACTGTTTTCTTTTTTTGATTTTGTCACTACGTCTTTAGTACATAATGATCATATGCCTAATGGGGAGCTGGTACGTGTATATAACCTTTCTTAATTCTTTTTTCCATCCCTTTCCCCTTTTCTCCCACTCCCTCCCTCCGTTTATTAAAGCTCTCCCATTCCTGTTACTTATCTTTTATTTATGCTATTGGGTTTCTCATGTAAGAGCAGTCATGTGATATTTAAGCTTGTGCGTCTGATTTATTTCACTAGGTTATGGTCTCAAGCTTTAGCTGGTAAAGAAGAAATGAAGGACTTGATTGTTAAAATATATGGTTACCATGGAGTGGATGACAGGTTTGAGGAAGAAGATGGAAATGAAGGAGCAGTTAGGGCGGGATTGGCTATCTAGGTGTATAATGTAGATGTCACACATGGGGACAGCTTTGATGGTGCAGAAGTCTATTGCTGGGCACATAACCTACAAATATAAAGGCAAATATTCACAACCTCATGGGTAACATTGAGCATACATGAAAATTTTGTTTCCCACTAATTTTTCTTTAAAAACAAGTAATTAAGATCACACCATAGAAACAATGGCCCAGCCTTTTATCACTTATCTCTTTGCACCTCCTCAGAGACTGTAAAATTTGTTTGTATTATTTTTTGAAATGTCTAACTGGATTGAGAAACATTTATCTAAAAATCAAGAGACTGTAGAAAGCACATAGGTCAAGAGTTTTGAAATGATTTGTAAATTTTTTAAAACAGAAACACTAAATCTGTTGGAAGACAAAGTAGGTAAAAGTCTTGAAGACATAGGGGTAGGTAGAGAATTCACAAACAAGGACCAAACTGCATGGGAAATACTTTCCAGAATCAATAACTGGGATCATGTCTTATTAAAGAGTTTCTGCATGTCCAAAGAAATCTCCAGCATAATGAAAAGAAAATCCACAACTAGGAAAAAAATCTTAGTGAACTGTCCCTCAGACAAAGGACTTCTGTCTAGAACTTATAAAGAATTTTAAAAAATCAGACCCCCGAAATTCAAAGACCCAATCCAAAAATGGGCATCCAAGATGAACACACAGTTCTCAGATGAAGAAATATGAATGGCAAATAAATACATGAAAAAAATGTTCATCATCATTGGTCATTAGAGAAATGCAAATTAAAACCACACTTGGATTCCATCTCTCTCTAGAAAGAATGGACAGGATCAAGAAAACTACCAACAAATGCTGGAGAGGCTGTGGGGAAAAAGGAACTCTTCTGCACTGTTGCTGGGAGTGTAGACTGGTGCAACCACTGTGGAGGTCAATCTGGAGATTCCTCAAAAAGCTGGGGTTGGAGGTCCCATTTGACCCAGCTATTTCACTCCAAGGCATATTCTTAACTGAAAACATCATCCCACAGTGATATATGTGCACCCATGTTTATAGCAGCACAATTTGTAATAGCCAGATCTTGGAAACAACCCAAGTGCCCATCAACTGAGGAATGTATAAAAAAATTGTGGTACTTTTATACAATGGAGTACTACTCAGCTAGAGAGAATGATCACATTGAGATATTTATAAATAAATGGGTGCAACTTGAGATCATACTCATAAGCAAAATAATTGAAACTCACATGTATAAATACCGAATAGTCTCCCTAGTGTAAGAAATGGTAAGAGTACATAAGGTTTTATGGTAACCATGTTTCCCCATTATAATGTTTTCATTCATTGATTGGAATGGTTTTATTCTGTTTTGTTTGATCTTATTATGTGTGATGGTATGAACAGCTACTCTGAAGAAAATAAGACATAATGGCAGCCATTGCTGATTTAATATCATCTTGCTTTGAAGCTTTTGTTCTTTTATTACCATTGGTTCTATCATGTGTGTCTTGTTGGATTTTAATATATATGATAGTATAAACAATTTTTTTATGGAAAATGAGATATTATAGTAGCCATTGTTCATTTTCTGTTATTTGGTTCAGAATGCCTTGTAATACTTTCATTCTCTTGAATGGCTTTATTCTACTTTGTTATGTTTGATATTATTGTGTGTAAAGCTATGCTCAACTATTTCAAAGAAAGAGACATTATGGTAGCTACTGTTAATATCCAATTGTCTTATTGTGAAGTGCTATGTTGCTTACATTGTTCTGATCTGATCTGCTTTGTTCTGTCCTCTTTTGTTTTATTCTCTGTAAAATAAAAAATAATTTTTTTTATTTAAAAAAGGGTAAAAGTAAACATAACAAAACAGAATCCACTTTTCATATCATTTCTTAAAAATAGAAATTCACTAGTCAGAGCCAAAAACTATAAAAGAAATAACACTAATAAAAGTAGCAAATTGGCCTATTGAGAATGAAATTCAGAAAGAGTGTAACACTGCATTCTCTTCTCTGGATTTTAAAACAACATGTAAATGAATTACTACTACTAAGAAAACATATCCAAAA
>PVLA01020389.1:0-10372 GCA_004027455.1 Hydrochoerus hydrochaeris
CACAAGGGAAGACAGGGAGGGACATCCAAGATCACCTCTCAGATGTGGGTTCTGAGTCCACTCTGTTGTTTTGCAGATGAGAGGAGTGAAGTACAGAGAAATGAGAGGGACTTGTTCAAGGCTGTTGATGCCCCAAGGGGTAGGGTTAGCACTGCAGCCAGACCAGAACTCTTCCTTGCCCTGTTCAATCTCTCAGCCCCTGCCCTCCCTGTTGAGTAATGTGTAAACAGACTATTGTAAAGTAAAAAGGGTTTTCCTGGAGTAAATTGAAGGGTATTCACTCTTTTGTTTTAAGAAGTTCAGTGTTTCAACCACTAGTTTTTCTTAAAATAGAGGCATGCATAATTTGGTACTTGTGTGGAATAATTAAGGAATAGAATACAGGATTTCATTGGCAGGATCACAGCTCTCCCATGGCAAAATCAAGAGCAGAGCCTGAAGGCCTGACTTTGTCAGTCCCACTGAACTTTACTCCCCACTGGGTGATAAATCTGGTGTTTGTCAACATTCCTAAGATAGGGAAATATTTCTTACTGAATAATAGTCAAGGCAGATGATTTAATGAATTGGTATTTATGCATTTCAAGGACTGTTCTCTCCTACTGGTCGTGTTTCTTTGGCCAAAGGGATAGTAATTCATGGTTTGTGTACTCAGTGCCTGGAGCATGATTTGTGTTCAATATACATGCATTGAAGGTATCTGTTTGGAAAAATGGAACTTACACAAGGAAAAGATGAACGAAGTCAACAGCCAGACCCTGTTGAGTGCTAAATTATATGCCATAAACCCTGAGAAGAAGTGCACTGTGGGAAGTCTTTCTGGATGAAGTGGTAAAAGAGAGTTGAGTACTGATCCCTCTCCTTTTATACTTAACTGCACAAGCAGCCCTTACTCTGCTTCTGGTCAGATGAGGAAAGGCCATAGAGAAGTATCTACCATCAGAGAAAAATGCTCCTTGAAGGTGCAAATGTTTACGACTGCTTTCTTATCTTTTTGCTTCCTTCACCTCTTCCAGTCTATATTGTTCTATAATTTCTCAAATGCTTTGCTTACTTTATTTGACCTTATGTTCCTTTAAAACATGTATGACAATTTCTGCCAAATAAAAACATGACAATGTGTCCTCATTGATCTTACTCATTGGATTTGGCACTGTGCATCTTCTAGCTCTTTTCAAAAGTCAAAATGACCATGAATGATAAACATTTTGACTCCATTCAGGACATCAAGGTAGCTAGGACCGTGCAGCTAAAGACACTCACGAAAGAAGGCTTACAGAACTGTTTCAGAAAGTGGCAGGAATGATGGGATTAGTGTGTTCACAGTGAGGGGGAGTGTATTTTGAAATTCTCTTCCACAGTACTCAGTTTGCAGATAGGGGAATTAGACCATAGCTGCTAAATGTTATAACATTGTTTAGCTTGTGGAGCTGGAACTCCCAAAATATCTCTTCTATCTAAGCAGAAGATAAATGGAAATGTGTAAAAATAAGAGGACTGTGGAAGAGAATTTCATTCATGTAGCCAGCTGCTACTTACTGGGTATTGTGACAAGCCTGGTGTTTTACTAGGTATTGGCAGTATAACCCTAAATAAGACAGTGATATCTCTAAAGGTTATGTGTGGTAGAAATGGTACAATGTAATGCTGGCATATCCTGTTAACTCTTCAAAATTGTTCATGCAATAAGTAGGGTCAAAGTACTTTCCATATATGGATAGTATTCTTAGTGGTAAGGGTGCTAGGTAGATATGTGTTAGGCATTTTATCTGTCCCTCAGGCTATGCACAGATTAGAGGAAGAGATATCATGGGCATTTCTGAAAACATTCAAAGGCAGTTACTCAGCATGAACAGAGCCCACAGTATAATTTTCTGTCTTCTAGGATTTGTGTTTCTGATGATTGTTACCAAAAAGTTGACTTCTGGATTCCTTCTGGCAGCCCAGTTATTCCATGGCTTTTTATGAACTCCTTAGGTATAAAGTGTTCTTCTTTGACCTTCCTAGCATCCCCCAAAGCCAGCTATGTTAGTGTTCATATGTACAAGACACTGCTCATGGCATATACATAGCTGGATTTTTAGGTGATAAGTAGGACTGGGTTGCTACCTGTTGTAAAGGAAAGAGGGCTTTTCCCTACTCCTGCCTCACCTGGAAAGGGATCTGGCTGTCTTGTAAGGTGGGCTTCATGGCATTATAAATAGGCGTTGGTTCTCTGGTCCCATGCTCAGAATTTCATCAACTCTACTTTCCCACCAGGACTGCAGATGGACTGCTGGGAAGTGTGATATTTGCCTGTGTTTGACTGTGGTCTCATTGAAATGTTGATGGTGTGTGCTGAGGCAGACATGGTAAACTGCTTGATTTATTCTTTACCCCAGAGCACACAAAACCCATAAAACAGAATTAGAGAACTAGCTCCTAATCATGCTTGTTAAGGCTAACCATAAACACAGTCTAGTTGATGGATGGATGGCTTAATAAACATTTGCTGAACATCTGAGCTGATCTGCAGACATTCCCCAGGCTTTTCCTGAACCCAAGGTGGCCATGTGGCAGATTCTTGGACATTTAGAGACCATCTCTTTTGTTTAATTTTATGCTAGTTGACACTCAGGTTCAAATAACTTTGGCAGTTTGTCCAAGATCAGACAGTTGACTTTGGCTTGAGAAGATGCGAGCTTTGACTTCTGCTGGTTAATGACTGCTTACAAACTATAGTTCAAGCTGCTAAATGTGGTGGATGTGGGCAGGTATCTCATCCATTCGAGCTGGTAAATCCAGACCAGGTAACCACAGGTCATCTTCTTACAGTGGTCCAGTTGCCTAAGACAGAGGTCTGGGGCTGTGTGTGGAGCAGCTCACCTAAGTCCATTCATGCTCCACTGTGGGGTTTCAGCAGGGATTTTGTGTCATGAATGTGAATTTTACATATATTTCCTTCTTTTTTCATAGTCCAGTACATGCAGTTGCTAATAATTCCAAAGCTAGGGCATCGCATCATATGTTCTTCAAGTTTCTTAGTGGAAAATTTATGAGTGACTTAGAGATAGGATGCTAGGGAATAAATGTCTTGTAAAATTCACATGTTGAAGCCCTAGTCCTCAGTGTGATGGCTTTAGGAGTGGAGTCTTTGGGAGGTTATGAAGAGCAAACTCTCAGGGGTGGGATTTGTGCCCTTGTGAGGGGAGACCCAGAAGGAGGTTCTCTGAGCATGCAGTGAGAAGGCAGCCATCTGCATGCCAGAAGGGAGCCTTCATTAGAAACTGGATTGGTTGGCACCTCAATATTGCACTTCCTGACCTTCAGGACTGCAAGAAATAAATTTCTGTTATTTACACTACTAAGTCTATAGTAGTTTTATTACCTCAGCCTCCCCTCCCCTTTTTTTCTTTTGCAGTGCTGGGATTGAACCCAAAGCCTCATGCATGCTAGGCAAATGCTCCACCAGTGAGCTACATTCCAAACCTCATTCTCAATTTTTTTTTTGATCGATAGACGAGGATAAAACTATTCCTGGTAGGATTATTGTGAGGATTAAATAATACAAATAAACTGGAAGGCACTTTTCAGAGGCTAATTGACCTGTGGAATTTATTGGAATGGTCTTCGTATCCAATATGCATGGTTTCTCTGATTATTGTAGTTAGCCTGGCTTTTTCTTCTGCAGTTGGTTCTATTCCTGTTCATCAAGTTTAATCCTTGTTGATGAATATAAATTGATGTTCTTAATTGTTAGTAGGTGTTAGGATTATCTTTCATTCATTTCAGTTTTCTGCTGCCAGCACTTAAAGAGAAAGCATTAGTTAATGCTTTTAAAATTTCATTAGTTAACATTATTAATCAATTTCTTCTAAGCATAAGCTCTGCTGTGAAGATATAGTTGTGAAAGGAACATTAATGATCCTTTGCTCTTCAGCATCATCTATAGGGGAGCATCTGCTTTGAAACATCTGCAATGACTACATAATAATTGCTTTCCATATCAGCATATTTTACACAGAGAAGGCTCGATTGATTAGACAACTCTTCCCTTACATTGAGCCAGTATGCTCTAGTGTAACTTTATTAGTTAAACCACAAATAGGCTGTTTGAGATGAATTTAATTTATGTAAAATTAAGAAATGTATTAAGGTTTGGTAGGGGTGCAGACCTAACATATATATATATATATATATATATATATATATATATATATATATATATATCATATACACACACATTATATGTTATAGTATATAAAAAATTTACTAGATAGGCTTACAAGCTTGGAAGCAGAAGAGTTCCAATAGCCATCTGCCACATTTTGCATGCTAGAGGGCTGGAAGATCCAGTCAAAGGTCTGGAAGGTCACTGAAGAGTCTTCCTGGTCTGTGGTGGAAAGCCAAAAGAAGTCTGCTTTGGAAGGCTGGATATAGTCTTTACTGGAAGCCTGAAGGAACAGAAGATGAACATCCAAAAGCAAAGGAAGACCAGAGCTCCTCCAAAGAAAAAGTGCCAGACTTTGTTCTTCTTTCCCTTTTTATTCTTTGTAAGCTACAAGGCTGTTGCTTTATGTCATCCACACCTGGGGTGGATCTTCTCCCCTCAGTTTACTGGCATGTTAATCGTTCAGAGATGCACCCAGAGCTTTACTAATCTGCTACGTGGTTCTTACTCAAGTCAGGTAGACATGTTACAGTTAATGTAACAGGAAATATTTTAGCATATGAAAATACTGTTAAAGATCATGTAGTTATCCACTACCTAGATTAAGGAAAAATATGCATAATTATGTATTTTAAAATGAAAAAAAATAAAAATGATAATACAGAATTTCAAAACAAAATAATAGGAGATTAACAATAGTTAATGTATTGCGTATTGTTATCTTCAAAGTAGTTGCTCAGATTACAAGATATAGGCGTGGAAAAATGATCAAATAGTGAAAGCACAAATATCTATCTATCTATCTATCTAGTCCCTTCTCTCTTTTCTCCTTTTTCCCATCCCAATTGTTTTTTCCTTTTCAGCAGTTTCTCCCCCTTTCACTTTCACAATATCTATTGTGCATTTTGGATCTTATTTACTCTTTCAGCTTTTACACTAGGGAGACAATACAATACAATACAATACAATATTTACACATTCTGATTTATTTCACTTATGAGTATAGTCTCAAGTTGAAACCATTTACCTATAAAAGTCCCAAGTTTATCCTGCTTTACAGCTGAGTGGCACTCCATTGTGTAAAAATATGACATCTTTTTTATCTATTCTGTGGTTGATGGGGCATTTGGGTCGTTTCCAAGGTTTAGCTATTACAAATTGTGCTGCTATAAACATGGGTGCGCATATATTGCTATGGTATGATAGTTTTATTTCTTCTGGGAAAGTACCCAGAAGGGAACTAGCTGTATCAATAGTTTTTTGAGGGATATTCACAATGATGTTTACAGTGATTATATCAGTCTACACTCCCACCAACAGTGGAGAAGGGTTCCTTTTTTTCCCACAGTCCCTCCAGCGTTTGTAATTGGTTGATTTCTTGATGAGAACCGTTCTTTCTAGAGCAAGATGGAATCTTAGTGCTGTTTTAATTTGCATCTCTTGAATGACCAGCGATGTTAAACATTTTTTCATATTTTTATCTACTATTTGTATTCATGTAAGAAGTGTGTGTTCATCTCAGATGTGCATTTTCATATTGAGTGTTTGAATTTGGGTGGCCTGATTTTTTTTCAGTTCTTTATGTGTTCTAGGTATAAGTCCTTTTGAATGAAAGTTGGCTAAATTTTTTTCCCATTCTGTGAATTGTCTTTTCACTATGTGGGTGATTTCTTTTAATGTGCAAAAACTTTTTAATAAGATTAGATCCCAGTTGTTGGCTGTTTGAAAAGTACTTCTTGTTCAATTTGGGTTTTGTTCATAAAATCTCTGCCTACTCCTGTGTCTTCGAGCTTTCTTCCTTTTGTCTTCTAGTAGATGTATTGTTTCTATTTTAATATTTAGATCTTTGATCCATTACGACTTTAGTTTAGTGCATGGTGATAGACATGGGTCTAGTTTTAGTCTTCGGCATGTGGAAAGCCAGTTTTTCCAGTGAGAGGCTATCTTTCTTTCAGTGAATATGTTTTGCCCCTTTGTCAAAGATAAGGAGGCTGAGTGTGTTTGTAGTTGTATCTGCATCTTTTATTCTATTCTCTTGATCCTCATTTCTGTTTTTTTGTCAGAACTATGCTGATTTTATCATAGTAGTTTTATAGTTTAATTTCAAGGCAGGGATTGTGATACTCCCTACCTTGCCTTTGTTGCCTAGGATTGCCTTTGCTGTTCTAGGTCTCTTCTGTTTCCACATGAATTTTATGAATGCTTTCTTCAGATCTTTGAGGTATGCTAATGATATTTTGATTGAACTTGCATTAAATAGGTATAATAATTTTGGGGGTATGGCCATTTTCATAAAGATATGCATAATTTCAATCCTTTGGATATTCCTCATTTTCATTCTCCTATTTTTTTAGAAGTAACCACTGTATAGAAGTCATTGTATTGTTCTTCCCTTTTACTTATCCTTTTTGAAAAACATTGCATGTATCCATTAAAATTACACATTATTTTTTGCCATGTTTTAAAACTTTATTTGATGGTTTAATACTGTGCTTATTCTCCTATGCTTACTTTTTCTCATTTTAATAGTATGTTTTTGAGATTCAATTCTGCAGCTTTAGTTTGCTCACTTTTATTGCTGACTAATATCCCTTGTGTGGATATAAAGCATTTCATCCTTTCTTCTATTGTAGGTACTTAGATTGTTTTTCACAGTTATAGATGGTATAGTGAATATTCTTGGACAAATCTCAAATTTCCTCAAGTACTGTTGTGAGTTTGTTAGGTCACATCCGTAGGAGTAGAACTTCAGGGTGATGAATGAGTTCAACCTCCACTTTTTCACTTGTAAGATTACTGGGGTGAGGGAAGATACAAATTCATCAGATGTATTTGCATTGCTTTACAAAACCAATGGTTTTGTTAGCCTTAACAGTTATGCTAGTATACTAGGTATGAAATAACATTTAAAAGTTTTAAAAAATTTCCATTATGCTAATCATGAAGCATCAGTTTTTATTTTGTCCTTTTTGTTTTGAGACAGAATCTTGTTAAATGGCCCATGCTTGGCTTGCACTTTCCTGCCTCAGTCTCCTGGAATGTTGAAATTACAGGTTACAAGTGTGCAACACCATGTTCACTCAGCAGCATCAGTTCTCATATTTATTTATCATTAGTTTTTCTTTTCCTCTTATGTGAATTGCTTGTTCATATCTCTGTTTTTTAATTGTGTCTTTTGTCTTCTCTTACGTTATCTGCAGTAGTATCATGGTTCATGAACACTTTTGTTGGCAAACAATTCAGTTCTCAAAACAAATGCATTTGACAAAATTTTACTTCCATTCACAAACTCTACATCTGGTGACAAACTCAACTATGGCCATCTTCACACAAACATAAACACAAACACAAACATAGCCATCTTCCCTAGAGTTGTGAAACAAATGAAATTCACCAACTGAGGTACCACTGGAGTTTCATATTTGAAGTGTTATAGACCTTTTGTTGAGGGGAGGGGGAAGACTTTTCATACCTTGCAATAGCTACAGTGGTATCTTTTAAAAACTTACGTTTTTCTTACTATTGGGGGTTGGAAGTTTTTGCTTGAATTTCATGGCTCTTTTTACCACTAGGCATCTGAAATATTTTCTCATCTATATTCCAGATATCTATGTTTTCTCTTGCTTACACTGTCCAACAATAGACCCTTGAACTTAAAACTAAAAAAGTGAATCATTACAAATGACTCATAATCATATGCAAAAATGCTTAACTTTTACTCAGAGTAAAGCAGATGATATGAAAATAGCATTTCCTACTTATTGGAGGGGGAAAATTCAAAATATTTTACCACATACTCTGTGAGTAAGGCTGGGGGGATGTAAAATGCCATAATACTGCTCTCTGAGGGGGGAACAGGCAGTATATAGTACAAGTACATATGTATTGCTTTCTAATCTCATAGACCCTCTTGGAATCTATCCCAAAGATTTACTGGTAAAAAATATTTTTTAAAAGTATATACTTTGCTGTTCATTGCAACTCTTATTTGTTTAACAAAAGGCTGAGCATGACTCAAATGTTCTTCACTAGAGAACTAGTTGGAATCAACTTTGGGGTCTCCACAGGGTGGGAAACTGTGAAGTTGAAAAAAACAAATGGAGTTTGGGGTAGAGTTGAGTGAGAGCACTTGCCTAGTAGACACAAGGCTCTGGGTTCGATCCTCAGTACTGCAAGGAAGGGAAAATTTGAAAGGAATGGAGAACATATACTAAATGAAAGGACAATGTAATATTTATCTAATAAAGAAAAAATATGTAGTTGCTTACTTTTTACTTTTTTTAAAAGAAAGAATAAGCTAGAAATTAATAATAATAAAAGATTATCTTCAGGGAGAAAGATAATAACTGGAGGGAAAAGGAGTAAAATGGTCTTATTTGACTGTACCTTGTTTCCTTGGTTTGAGCTTGGAGGCAAATACAATTTTAAGAAAATTAAAAAATAAAGCCCAAACTATCCCTAAAAATACTACATTCATCTAATGGTATCAAGCTGGTTGGCATGGCCCACTGAGAAGAACAGAGCAGCTGCTTTAAAACAGTGATTTGATTATACATCCCTAGTGGCATGCATCATAAAGATACCAAAGTGCAGAAAGCATTCCAGACTGTTTTTTAATTATCATTGGTGTTGGTAGTATTGTTATTCTGAGATTCTGACATTTCTTGTGGGCAAATAACCAATTATACTACTAGGAGGAAGGAAACACCAACACAAGAGAAATGAAGTTAAGTCAGATCCTGCAGTTCTGAATTTGATTGTGTGTGCGATGGAAATTCATGAAGTATTTTAGTATTTAGGTAATAAAATGTTCTAGCTCAGTCTACTGGCAAGGCTGAGAAACATTGCTGACCCAGGAGCACTGAGCGTTCCTCAAGTCTACGTTGTTTTTGCCAAATACCACTTCCCTTGAAAAAGAATTAGGGCTTTTTGGAGAAATGGCTACTTGCAATTCTGGAGCAGGAGACACACAGAATGTTCCTGGAGCTTCTTGTCACATGGCCAGCAGGGAAGCCATCAAGGACTTTAGGGTCACAATGCAGAGGGCCTCAGAAACCAACTTGGAAGGGAGACTTCTGCTGGTAGCCCAACGGAGACAGTTTGGACATCATTAAGAGTAACAGCAATGGATTGAAACACAAGTGCATGAGTTTACAATGATACTTAAAAAAAATTGGACTGGGGGAGAAGTCAAGATGGCTGACCAATGAGCAACAAAATACAAAGCCTCCTGGGAGAAACAACTCATTTGCCAGAATAAAACACCCTGGAGAGACCCAGACAGAGGGAAATGGATCCTCTTGACACAGGAAGAAATTAAAACATAAAAAAGCTCATCAAATATGTCAGGACTACAACTGAAACAGCTAAAAATTATGGGACACAGCATTTTTGCAGTGACCTGCCAAGTTTGCACTGGCCTGAATCTGTGCCACCTTGAATCCTTGCCAGCCGGCAGAGCCGCCCAAACTCGTTCCTGCCACCACTCACAGGAACCACAGCAGGGCTAAAGTTGGGGGTTGGTGAGCCCAATGGAGAGTGGAACTGGTGAAGGGACCTTCATTAATTCACGGTCAGTGCTGGGAATGAGACGCCCACCACAGAAAGGGTGCGACCAAATGGATGACATGTTGGAATCGGGTAGGAGGAGCCTAAACTGGGAGCGACAGTGACTTCAGTTGGTTGCTCCCTCCCCAAAGCAGATTTGTGGGATTTGCTTGGACTGGGTTGCGCCCATGGCCAGGACCCAGTGAGCCGTCCCAGATCGATTCTCTGTGCCTAGCATGCACTAACCGAGTGAAGGCCCCTGAAGTTTGGCTGGCCCGGTGGAGGGGCAGGCATAGGCAGCTGCTGCTTACACCTCAGTGACAAGAGCAGTCAGGAGAGGGTAGAGGTCCCTCGCCAGCATGCTTCGGAGGAAATGTGGCCAACAGGGAAGGGGACTGGGACCTGCGCTGTAACCTATGTGGAGGAAGCCAGGGCCATGACAGGAGAGAGAGGCAGGAGGAGGCCCCCCAGCCCAGAACCCTGAGAGCCCTGATCCAAGAGAGGGGAAAACAAGGGAGACTGAGGGCAGCAAACACGCAACATCAGACATGGCTTCAATAGACATTAAGAGATATCTTTGGGACCTTGTAGATGAGCTCAAAACTGAAATATTAAATCAGGTAAAGTAAGATATGAGTAGAGTAATAAAAGAAATGCTCTCAGGAAGCATCTCTC
>PVLA01020390.1:0-10366 GCA_004027455.1 Hydrochoerus hydrochaeris
GGGAATCTAATGAACTCTCCTTAGGTCCACCATCAAGGGACAGGAATTGGAATGAATGATTAAACTCTGAGTGCCTGTTGAATGAATGTGTGAGTGAGTGGAACAGACAGTGTAAGCAGTAGGCTGCTCTGTTTGTACACCAATATTGGGAAGCATTGGTCATGGTGGCTGATTGGGCCCTCATCTGTGGTTCCGTGGCAATCAACATTTGGCATAATTGAGGCCTTTCATCCTTCTTAGCTAAGTACTGCCTAATTCCCTATGAGGGATGCAGCTAGGTTGGCATTTGAATGGACTCTGTCTTAGGGGGACCCACCCTTTGTCTGTTGCATCATTGTTCAAGGGTACACAACCAACTCACACTTAAGAAGTCAGAGATGGGTACTAAGTAGTTACACCCCATGGCCCTTGAATGCAGGAAAAAAGGATTAACAATGAAACCAAACATCTCCCTGTATCTCAAAGGAAAAGAATAAAAGGAAAAATGAGGCCCATTCATCCTGAGATTTCTTCCTTGCCACCCTCGTCAGTCACCACAGTTGCTGCAACTCCTAGAGCTTCACTGACCGAAACCGACTGATCTACTTCCAGTCAGCTGAACTGGTTCCAGTTAGCCATTGCCAGAATTTGGCCATAGAGGTCCTCCCTCTGGGTCCTTCAGCTTCAATTCTGGTCAGATGGCATCACCTAACGCGAACCTGAGATGACTGTTGGGAATTCCTTCTGAGTTCCACATTTTGACTGAAGAAAAATCGGAATGGACTGTCAGCCCTGACAAATGAGTTAGTGTGGTCTTTCCAAAAGCAGCCTCACATAGAAACAACCCAGTTAAGCATTTCTCAAAGACATCAAAAGGGGGGGGGAGCCCATCAACCACTGTTACCCAGAAACCTGATAAAAGAAAAGCATGTGATGTCCATTACAAAATCATGTCTGATAGAAAAGCACACCCTTGGGCTATGAGTTATAAGGGCTATAGATACAAAAATCAATGATCCTTCTGTCTGTGAGACACAAAAGATCCTGACTAACCATGCCCAACTCAACCTGAACCTCTCCTCCTCCTTTCAAGCCTAGAGAGATAGGACAGAATGAGCTCTTTCAAATTGGGCACCCAAGACTCCATGGTCATTGCCAAATTTGGGGGTAAACCTATGACTTTCGTAGTAGACAATGGAACAGAACTGTCTGCCTTCAAAAGTTCCCTCGGTCTAATTGTTACTATCAGTGGGGCAACTGGGACTCTTGCTTCTTGGCCCCTTCTTCCAGGCATGAACTTGAAGCCTTGGAGGACATCTCACCAAATACGAATTCCTGCATAAGCCTGTCCCATACCACTTCTGGGAAGAGACCTCTTCTTCAAGTAAGGAGTAGCCATCTCCTTTATACCAAGCCAGTTAGTCTTGCTCTCATTTAAGCCTGAGCTGTCAAATTTGGCTGTTGCCTGAGAGGAAGGTGATGTTTGCATCAGCCTGAGACAGACTGCCACAGTCCCAAAATTCTGATAACTCTCCTCCCAGTGGTATGGGCTAAAGACTCATCTCTGGGTCTTGCCCTCAACCATGCCACCTCACTGGGACCCTAGTTGCTGTCAGATATCATGGGAAGCACAAATAGGCATCTAGTCACACATCAACCTGATAGACTGTTAACCAGCCCTGTGCCATCCATAACACAGCCATCGCCTTGCATTCTGCAGTTCCCAACCCATACACACCTTTTGGACTGTTCCTCAATTTCCACAAGAGTTTAGGAACTCTCTCACTATTTTCAGGGAGATCCTAGCAACAGGTTTGACTCTGAGACAGCCTGTTTCTCTCTCCCTTCAAGGTCCTTCATGGTCCCCAGAAGAAAACAAATGAGATTTCAAAACTGTGAAATGTCCATACTCTGTCAAACTGCTAAAATACCTCTCCTGCCTGTAAAGCCAGTTCAGGATTTCTGAGCTGCCAATGCCACTGTGATTGCCCTCTGTATATGTTACCTCAGTATTCTGCCACCAATAGCCTGCTTGTTTGGCTGCCTGGACTTAAAGAATCCCTTTTTATATTCTCAACTGGCTCCTGTCAGCCCTCTTCACCTTTACATGGAAAGACCCCAGTTTTGGACTCAAAGGTCAACTGACCTGGACTCAACCTCCTAGAGGTTCAAAAACTTGTTTACCCTTTTTGTAGAAGATCTCACAGCTGACCTCACTAGTTTCCTAGCAAAACTATCACTGTTCTCCTTCTGACTAATGACACCGAAGCTGCCTGCTGGAAAGTCACTAAATCTCTGCTGCAATATCTGGAAGAAACTGGTTACAAGAAAGAAACTCCACAAATTTCTTGGAGCTGCTGGTTTCTCTAGAATATGGATCCTCGAGCTCACAAAAACAGTGATGCTGAGGGTTGTGACCACATGCTGCAAAAGCATCCCAGCACATGTGCAGACTGGGAACTCTGCTCCCGGGCAGTAAGACCACATGATACCATTAGTTTGGGGGAGATTGGGACATCACTCCCAGTGGTGGGGGGCCCACCCAGGCCCCTAGGACACTAGATTAGCCTGGAGAGGTTTCCCAGGCTGGGGTGGACTATGCCCAGGGACCTTTATTCAAAGGAGAACAAGCCAGCTCAAAGAGAGGAGATAGGCTCCAGAGGAGGCCAGCAGAGTTCCAGCTCCCTGGCTCTGGCCCGGGAGATTTTGGGTCATCACTCCTGGTGCCTGGGTGCCCACCAAGCCCCCTAAGACATTGGACTAGCCTTGAAAGGCTGCCTGGGCTTGAGTGGACCATGCCCAGCGACCTTCATTCAACCAGGGGAACCAAGACCCATGAGTCCCTGGAGCTGAGGGTGCAGGAGGTGATTCCCAACACACTCAGGGAAAGGTTTTGGAACAACACTTGAAACACAGAAATATAGGAAAATGACAAAACGAAAGACCAAAATGCAATCTCAAACCTCCAGCCCATCCCAAGAAAGCCTGGGAGCCACATACATAGAAGAAAATGCTAGTCATACACCTGCAATACTTGAAATGATATCAACTGAAATAAAGAAGAAAGTATGGGAAGCTATAAAGGAACTCAAATTAGAAATAATATCCCAGGTAAAAGAAGAAATGATAAAAGTAGTGAAAAAAATAGTGAATGCATCTAAAGAAGACACAGCTAAATATTAGAGGAACAAAACAAACAGAATCCCTGAATGAACAGTATAAGAAACAAACAGAGTACATAAACAGATTCAAAGAGATATACAGGAAATCAAAAATTCTATTGTAAGTTACCAAAACTGCCTCCACCAAAGGGAAGATAGAATTTCAGACCTCGAAGACAACATTGCAGCTAGTGAACAGGAAAGGAAAGGTCTTTTAGGAAGAACAAGGAATCAGGAAATAATGATGCAACAGTTGCAAGATGATGAAAACAACATAAGTTTAACAGGGATAAATGAAAAACAAGGAGACAACAAAAATGATATCAAGAGGCTATTTAAAGAAGTAATAGTGGAAAATTTCCCAAACACAAGAATGGAAACTGACATTCAGATTAGTAAAGCATATAGAATTCCAAACAGTCATAACCAAAATAAAACTACACCCAGATATATAATAATCGCCATCCCAGAAATCCAACATAAGAACAGAATATGAAAAGCTGTTAGAGAGAAGACAGATCACCTATAAGTGAAAACTGATCTGAATCATAGCAGACTTCTCAACACAAACAATGAAGTCAAGAAGAGCATGGAGTGAAATGCTTCAGATCCTAAAGGAAAATGACTTCCAACCCAGACTGCTGTACCCTGAAAAACTGTCCTTCAAAATGAATGGAGAAATAAGATACTTCCATGATACAGAACAGCTGAAGAACTTCATGATCACCAAACCAACATTACAAAGAATACTCAAAGACATTCTAGATACACATAGGAAAAAAACACTAAGCAATATAGACAATTAAACATAAGGGAAAGATTAAGATACAACAGCAGGAAGATAACATGTCAACAATAAACATATACATATATATCTATATCTATCTATCTATCTATCTATCTATATATATATATAAAGTTATAACTATTAATGTAAATGGCCTCAATTCTCCAATTAAAAGAAACAGACTGGCAGAATGGATGAAGAAATGTCCAACCATATGCTGTCTACAAGAAACCCATCTAACCCAAAAGGAAATTCATAGACTGAAAGTCCAAGGATGGAAAACAATACTTCATGCAACAGGAACTCAAAAAAAAGCAGGGGTAGCTATTTTGTTTGCAGATAATGTGAACTTCAAACCAACAAAGGTCCAAAGAGATAAAGAAAGTCATTACATACTATTTAGGGGAAAACTTCAAGAGGAAGACATAACAATCTTAAATATATATGTACCAAATTCCAGAGCACCCAGCCATACAAACCAAGTATTAACAGAAACGAAAAAGCAAATAGGCAATAACACAATTATAACAGGAGACCTTAACACGCCATTGACACAAAGGGACAGATCAACTAGACAGAAAATCAGCAAAGAACTATCAGAACTGAACCACATCTGTGAACAAATGGACTTCATAGATGTATACAGAGTGTTCCATCCAACAACATCAGAATATACATTCTTTTCAGCAGTACATGGGACATTCTCTTAAACAGACCATATACTAGCCCACAGAGCATATTTAAGTAAATGCAAAAGAATTGAAATTATCCCATGCATGTTATCAGATCATAGTGCCATGAAACTGGAAGTTAATGATAAAAAACTGCAAAATCCCCACAAACACATGGAAATTGAATAATAAACTCTTGAGCAATCAATGTGTCACACAGAATATTAAAGAAGAAATTAAACAACTTCGACAAGCATACAAAAATGCAAATACAACTTACTGGAAACTGTTGGATGCAAACAAAGCGTTACTCAGAGGAAAATTTATTGCACTGAGTTCCCACATCAGGAAAACGGAATGAACACAAATAAACAACCTGATACTACACCTCAAACAGCAAGAAAAGGAAGAGCAAGCAAAGCCCAAAGCCAAAAGAAGGGAGGAAATTATAAGGATCAGAGCAGAAATTAATGCAATAGAGACTAAGAAAACAATACAAACAATCAATGAATCAAAGAGTTGGTTCTTTGAAAGAATAAATAAAATTCATAAGCCGTCTAGCCAACCTAATGAAAAAAAGGAAAGAAAAGACTCAAAGTCATGCAATACGGAATGAAAAAGGTGAAATCACTACCGACTCTGTGGAAATACAGAAGATCATCAATACCTATTTTGAAAACCTCTACTCTCATAGGCTCGATAACACAGAAGAAATGGACAGATTCCTAGAAACATATGAACCACCAAAGCTGGATCAAAAAGATATAAAACTGCTGAATAAGCCAATTTCTATTAATGAAATTGAAAATGTAATAAAGTCCTTACCAAGAAAGAAGAGCCCAGGCCCATACGAATTCACTGTGGAATTCTAAAAGAAATACAAAGAAGACTTAATGCCAACACTCCTCAAACTGTTCAATGAAATTGAAAGGGAAGCAATTCTCCCTAAGTCACTCCTGGAATCAAATATTACTCTAGTACCAAAACCTGAGAAAAACCCAAATAAAAAAGAGAACTACAGGCCAATCTCCCCAATGAACATAGATGCAAAAATTCTCAATAAAATATTGGCAAACAGGATGCAGCAAATCATCAAGAAGACTATACACCAGGACAAAGTGGGATTCATCCCAGGCATGCAGGGATGTTTCAACATATGTAAATCAATAAATGTAATCCACCATATCAATAGAGCCAAAAGTAAGAATCACATGATCATTTCTATAGATGCAGAAAAAGCTTTTTTTAAGATCCAACACCCATTCATGTTAAGAAACTTACAGAGAATGGGAATAGATGGCCTCTACTTCAATATGATAAAGGTCATCTATGACAAACCAACAGCCAGCGTAATATTAAATAGCCAAAAACTGAAAGCCTTTATGTTAAAATCAGGCACAAGACAAGGGTGTCCCTTATCACTGCTCCTATTCAACATAGTACTGGAAATACTAGCCAGAGCAATTAGACAAGAGACATAAAAGGAGTAAAGATAGGAAAAGAGAAAGTTAAATTATCATTATTTGCAGATGACATGATACTCTACATAGAAGACACCCAAAACTCCATCGAAAGACTCCTAAATATAATAAATAAATTCAGCAATGTAGCTGGGTACAAAATCAATACTCAAAAATCAATAGCATTCCTATACACTAACAACAAAATCACCAAGAGAGAAATAAAATCACCAGCATGCAAAAAAATTTAATACTTAGGAATTAATCTAACTAAAGAAGTAAATGAGCTCTAGAGGGAAAATTATAATACCCTGAAAAAGAAGTGGAAGAGGACCTCAGAAAATGGAAAGACATCCCTTGTTCACAGATAGGAAGAATAAAGTTTGTGAAAATGGCCATTCTCCCCAAATTTTTATACAAATTCAATGCAATTCCAATGAAAATACCACTAACATACCTCATAGATCTAGAGAAATCACTCCTAAAATTCATCTGGAACCAGAAGAGACCTAGAATAGCAAAGGCAATCTTAAGCAGCAAAGCCAAGGCAGGAGGCATCACAATCCCTGATTTGAAGTTGTATTACAAAGCTACCTTAATAAATCAACATGGGACTGGAATAAAAACAGATCTGAAGATCAGTGGAATAGACTGGAAGATACAACTATGAACACACTCAACCACCTTCTCTTTGACAAAGGGGCCAAACATATTCACTGGAAGAACGCCAGTCTCTTTAATAAAAGGTGCTGGAAAAACTGGCTATCCATATGCCAAAAACTAAAATTAGACCAATGCCTACCACCATGTACTAAACTAAAATGCAAATGGATCAAAGATCTAAACATTAAAACAGAAACACTAAATCTGTTGGAAAACAAAGTAGGTAAAAATCTTGAAGACATAGAGAGAATTCATGAACAAGAACCAAACTGCAGGGGAAATACTTCCCAGAATCAATAGCTGTGATCAGGTCTTATTAAACAGTATCTGCATGTCTAAAGAAATTCCAGCAGAGTGAAAAAAACCCACAAACTGGAAAAAAATCTTACCAAACTGTCCCCCAGACAAAGGACTTCTTTCTAGAGTTTGTAAAGAATTAAAAAAAATCAGACCCCCGAAATTCAAAGACCCATTCCAAAAATGGGCATCCGAGATAAACACACAGTTCTCAGATGAAGAGATACGAATGGCAAATAAATACATGAAAAAATGTTCAGCATCATGGGTCATTAGAGAAAAGCAAATTAAAACCACACTGAGATTCCATCTCACTCCAGAAAGAATGGCCAGTATCAAGAAAACTACCAACAACAAATGCTGGAGAAGCTGTGTGGAGAAAAGTACTCTTCTGCACTGTTGGTGGGAGTATAGACTGGTGCAAGCACTGTGGAGGTCAGTCTGGAGATTCCTCAAAAAGCTGGGACTAGAAGTTCCATTTGACCCAGCTATTTCACTCCTAGGCATATTCCCAGAGGAATTGAAAACATCATTCCACAGTGATATGTGTGCACCCATGTTTATAGTGGCACAATTGGTAATAGTCAGATCTTGGAAACAACCTAAGTGCCCATCAACTGAGGAATGGATAAAAAAACTGTGGTACTTTTATATAATGGAGTATTACTGAGCTATAATGAATGATCACATTGCGATATTTATAAATAAATGGATGCAACTTGAGACCATACTCAAAGTGACATAAACCAATCTCACATGTATAAATACTGCATAGTCTCCCTAGTGTAAGAAAAGGTAAGAGTACATAAGATTCTATGGTAATCATGGTTCCCCATTATATTGCTTTCAAGACTTGTAATGTTTTCATTCATTGGTTGGAATGGTTTTATTCTGTTTTGTTTGACCTTATTATGTGTGATGGTATGAACAGCTACTTTGAAGAAAACAAGACATTATGGCAGCCATTGCTGATTTAATATCATCTGGCTTTGAAGTCCTACCATGCTTTTGTTCTTCTATTACCGTTGTTTCTATTATGCTGTGTCTTACTGGATTTTAATATGTGTAATAATATAAACCAACTTTTTATGGAAAATGAAACAAACAAACAAAGAACAGTGATGCTTGCTCAGACTGTCAGCCACCAACCAAGTGGAATACCCGGTGGTCTATCTGTGCAAATATTTGGATCAGGTCACTAAGGGCTACCTTCCCCCTTTGCCTGTGTGCTCTGACAGCCACCATCCTTCTGGTCAAGAAAGCTGACAGGCTCACCTTAGACTGAGACATACTTGTGCAGGTGCCACATGCTGTACTGGACCTCCTGAATAACTGTGGACCACTCAGTCCTGCCATATATCTGCCCACCTAGCCGGGCCCACCACACCATGACTGAAAAATAGACGCCCTGACAGACACTGAGTACACCCTTTTTATGGATGGAAGTAGCTCTCTTAGGAATGGAGTTCGACAGGCTGGATATGCTGTGGTCACCTTGGACAAAGCTATTTTGGCCAAAGCTCTCCTGCTGCTCCTTCCCGCTGCTGTTTGGAAACCCGTCACCAACGATGCCAAACCCGTGCTCCTAAGCCCCCTCCAGGAATCCAACGGACTGAAACATCAACCACAGCCAGAAAAACTGTGCCCAGTAATCTCAGAAAGTCCATCTTAATCAGAGCCAGAGCTGTCACCACAGTATGTTCTGCAAGCTCAAGCCTTAGCTCTGGTACCACACCCCTGCAGCCAGCTCAGGTGACAGTGTCTGTCTCATTGGCCCTGATCTCTCCCTATGTAAAGATATGGAGATAGACTCTATGCTCATCTACAACTATTTAGGCTGGCCTAAAACATTATTTACCCAAGCTGAGAGGGTAAAAAACTTTTGTAAGTTCTCATGAAAAAAATCATCCTTGGATATGGCCTGCTCTGGATCATTGGTAGCAACCACAGGCCTGCATTTATACCAGACATAACTAACTAAAAACTACATAGCTGCTTTTTAGACTGAAAGCTCTCAGAAGCTGAGAAAATAAAGCATAACCCTCCAGAAACAGCTTGTAAATAGCTCCACAAATGTAGGCTAAAAGATCAGATATATCTGTAGGCACACTTATACCCACATATAACCTGGCTGTATATGAACTACCTCGACAAGTTTCAAATATTCAGCTTTGGGGCCACCATTCCAGAGTTGTAGAGAATATATTTGGACTAGACAGCTCCTCTGGGCATCACTCTAATGAGACAATGCACTCAAAGCTCTGATCTGGTCACTCTGGATGCTGGCCAGTCCACACATGGCAGCAGCCTGAGGACACTGTTTGCAGAATTGCTCTATATCTCTAATGCATTACTCCCCTTGATTTTTGTGCCTTTTAAGGCTGCTTACCCCAGTCTTTGCTTTGCTTTAGCTTTGAGAATGATTGCTGAGAGAATAAAAAATAAACACAAAGGGCCTCACAAACGATAAAGTTTTGATGAGCATTCAAGGCACACTGGACATTGTTCTACATCAAATTAAATCTTTCACACCCTTGTCAGAGTTGACTTAGGGAGAAGATCTGTAATAGGGGAAATAAGCCACCAATCCTAAGTGGGAAATTTCAGTCTTGGGGACTGCTAGGACCACTGACAACCCCACTGTCATGGTTTCAAGTTGGGCCTTGTCTCAGAAGGTCACATGTAACATGCCCAGCAAAGATTTGCTGGGGAAAGTAAAAGCAGGGGAGGGGAATGTAACAAAATGCCCCCAGACAGATGACCTCAGTTTCTTAGTTGTCTAGCGGTAATGGTTCCTATTCCAGCTCCAGTTGCTTCTGTTTGTTAGAAATGGCTGGTCACTGTGATGCATAGCTGGTCACTATGACACACATTGTATAAACCAGTCCCCAAATGACAAGCCATTCTGCCTCTGTACTCCCTGCTTGCTTATCCCATATAAGTCCTAGACCTTAAGAGATCAGGGCCAACCTCCAAATCCTGGGTGTCATTTCAGGGTTTCTGCTTGCTGTTGTAATCCAGCCATGTTATTATAGTGTTGCTGTTAATTTACACTGTGTTTTGTTTCTAAGAAATGTCAAAATGAAAAGTAACCATGATATAGCATCAGTAAGAGTATGTTTACATGAAAGGGATGTGGTTGGAAAGATCATGAAATGAAAATACCAAAAATGCCCAACATATTGCCCCAAAAGGATGTATTGGAGTCAGGGGTAGCGATTGGATTAGTTATTTTTGTCATTGATGACACAAAATACCCAACATCCAAAGTTAAGCAGGAAAGGTTTATTTAGCTTATAGCTTGCAGAATTTCCAGTTCATAGTTTATTGGCTCCAAGGCATTATGGC
>PVLA01020391.1:0-10365 GCA_004027455.1 Hydrochoerus hydrochaeris
GTGAGTCATATTATTCCAAGGACCCCAGCACAGCATGGGACCAGCTCCAGTGAGAGCGCATCTGGCTCCAGCCTTTGGTCCACGTTTTTCTTTTCTTTCTTTGTTTTTTTCTTCTCTTTTTCCTGTTCCTTAGTTTCTTCCTGGGTCATGAGAATCCCTCTCCTTTCATCCAGTCTTCTCCATGGTGGTAAATTCTAGCATCTGAGTTGTTTTTCTCAGAGAGGTTCTGTACCTTGTGACTTATTGGTCTGCCATCTTCTGGACTAGGAATCCCCTTCTGAGACCATCATTTTGAATGAAACAAGATAGATACAGAAAGACCAGTGTCAAATATTGTAATATGTAGAATCTTTAAAAAAAAACAAGAAAGTAGAAGAGAATTTATTTTTATTAGTCAGGAGAAAAGAAATAATAGGAAGAAGTGTGAGGGCCAGTAATAAGGGATATGGATACAAGTACAAAAGATAATACATGTTAGAGCTCCCCAAAATGTAAAACTTGTGAGGAAAGGGAGGCAATGGGTGAAGGAGGAATTAAGATGATTATATGTATGTGTATGAATTTTTCAAAATGAACCGATTAATGAGATTTTTGGAAGAAACAACAAAGACTCTTTTCTCAGAAATCTTTATTTATTACTCCCAGGTTGCAAAACAATGGAGCAGTGATTTACAGTAACCCTGAGTTACCTCATGCGGCATTGCCAAGAAGCTTATCGTGGTGACCCTCACCGTTTCTTGGAAACACCTTTATTGATCCCACTGGACTGTCTTGCATATTTCTTGAAAATTAATTGAACATGTATGTATATCTGCATCTATTTTTGTAATACATATTTTTATACTTGGATACAATACCTACGTAACTTACATCTCTTATGTTCACAAATATTAAACTCTTTGAGAACTGTACCTTACAATAAGTTTGAAGGTTGAATTCTCTAATGTTGCTCAGTTTGGATTATTTGAACCTGTCTTACTTTCCATATAACTATGGAGTTGTTTCTTCAATTCATATGAAGAATTACAGTTTTAATTGATAGCTCATTGAATTTATGTAAGAATTTAGGAAATTAAAAACTATTGAATCTTTTCATTCATGAACATAACATATATTTCCATTTATTAAACTTTCTTCAATTTCTATAAGCAAAATTTTGTGCTTTTTGGAACAGAGGTCTTAAAACTATTTAATAATATAAAAAGGCATATATATGAAAAAAAGGCATATATATATATATATATATATGATCTCTTAAAACTCAATAAAAGATTGAATTTTAAAATGAACAAGATATTTGCACATAGTTTTCAAAAAGAAAATTTACAAACATGAAAAGCTGCTCTTCCTCAGGGTCCAACAAAACACGGCCTGTGAGCCAGATGCAGTCAAGTGTCTGTTTTATGCAGTTCAATTAAAGCAGTGCCACTTGATAATCAAGGATGTGTCACATGCTTCGGTGGCAGAAATGAGAAGTGGCAATAGAGAATGAATGACTGTCCAAGCTCAGAATTTGCTATTTACTACTTGACCCTCTCTTGGCAAAGTTTGCTGATACATGTTTTACATCACATTCATCGCAAAAATGCAAACAAAACCCACAGTAAGATATCACTACATAACCATTATGTACAAAGGTAAAAAAAAAAACTGAATAAAAAAACAAAGATGGCTCTGCAGGGTCCCAGCTGTCTGACTTAGAGCTGTGTAAGGTGCGTGCATTTCAGCGTGGAGGTCTCACCCCGACCTGACCTGGGTTAGGGAGGTCTGGACACGGGGGTCAGGCGGTAGCTCAGCCTGAGGCCCAGCACTTGCCTCTGAAGTCAGTGGCCACAGGGCACGTGAGATGCCCATTTCACTTCCTGGGTAACCCTTCTTCTTCTTGACACAGCTGACACCCTCGCCAGCTCTTCCAGATGTCACTGGGAAACACCGCAGTGAGGGCAGCAAACATTCCTAACAGTCCTCAACAGGGCGATCTGCTGTCATCTAAATTGATCACTGGTCCAAGAAGAAGATGCAACCACCACTTACCTCAGTGAGGCAGGGTTTGATGAACAGAAGAAGTTTGTCCGCCTGTCTTAGTTACTTTTTATTTGTCGCTGAGACAAAATACTGATGCCCAAAGTTGTGAAAGGAGAGGTTTCAGTCCATACTCAGTTGGCTCCAAGGCAGAGTGGCATGGCGGGTCCCCAATTCATGGCAGCTGCAAACAGCAAGGCAGAAACCAGCAAGAGAGAGAGACACACTTCTTCCAGCCATTACATCATATGCTGGTTCCACCCCTAGGTGGGTGTAGCACTGACACCATCAATCCAAGTGCCAGACAATGAACCAATCACAAATGTCCAATGTAAATGCATGAGGCTTCCGGGCCACCAACATAGACCATGACTATGCCCATAATCACATCAATGGATAAAGAATATATATATTTCATACATTTAGCACAGCAGAGTACTACTCAGCCATGTGTATACAGCAGGTACTATGCAGACATAAAGTATAAATTTGAGTCATTTGTAGGAAAATTGATGCACCTTGAATCCATAATGCTAAGTGAAAGGAACAAGACACACGTTGTACATAGCATGGGTTTTGTTATATGAGAAACCCAAACTATAAATAATTTAAAGAGTAAAATAAAAGATAGATGTTAGGACAGGGAAGACAGACTTGTGGAGATGGAAATGGGGGTCTGAATATGGAAGAAACGAAGAAGCAAAGTGGATCAACATGTGATGTCTATACACACAAACACTCCTCAACCAATATATTTATTATGTTTCACAAATGTAAACAATACAATATTGAAAAAGTAAAATCAGGTCCATTAATAATAACGAAGTCCCGGGGAATTGTTCCCCGGAGGCTGCCATCTCCCCCACAGCCGCAAGGGGGCGATGCTGACGCAGACCCGAGTGAGATCTCTCACTGGGCCAGAAATCCTCCTCCCTCCTCTGCTCAGCTTATTTTATATCAGGTGTCTGCTCATGTCTGTGTCCTCCCATCCCCCTAAATAATGCCTAGGCTCCGAGGGCTGAAACCCGACTTTGGAAGGGAAGAGTTCTCTGAAGACCCAGGTTCTCCTTCAAGGTCAAGGACACAGTAACTTTTCTGAGACCAAAGTGACCTCGCGCGTGTACCGCGGACTCTGCAGCCGCGCTGATAAACTGAGCTGGAATTTTCTTCTACACTCTTTTTACTGGGGAATCCGTGCATGGTTAAGGCAGACTTCAAGCACATTTTCTGTCCGATCTCTCCAATAATACGGTCCAGAAACAGAGCTCATCTCTCTGTCCTGGTCACCTTTTCTAGGCACTCAAGTCCCCCATGGATTTCACCTTTCTGTCCCTGAGTGCTGGGCTCATCTGGCAGAGGGGGACTCGCCTTTCCCAGTGAGAGCAAATGCTGCCCATGTAAGTTGTGTGGGGGTGCCCAGGGCATGTGCACCAGCCCCTCCTTAGGCTCAGGGTCTCTTTCTAGGTATTGAGCAAGTGGTGGTCTGAAAATATTAAGCAGAAAACTCATAAATAAATAATTCACAAGGTTTTAAAATTGTTCAGAGCAGCACTGTATTATCTCCTGCTGTTCTTCTCTACCTGCCCTGGGTCATAAATTATCATTTTGTATAGTGTAGGCATGCTGTGTGCTACGTGATCATTGGTCACTTCATAGACATCTCATTCTCAGAGTGACTATCCTCACTGTTTGTGTGTAAGTAATTCTTATTTTACTTAAAAAAGTTCCCAAATTACAACAGTAAAGGTGCTGGTAATGTGAATACGGTAAAGAGAGATCATGAATTGCTTCCTTTAGGTAAAAAAAATGAAAATTATAGTATAAGAAAAGCATATAGGAAGTTTTAGTATAGGAAAGAACATAGGAAAAACAATATATTGGGCTTTGTTCCATCCAGTGGATCTGGGGTCCAGGAGTTACCAGATCCACTGGAGCCAGGCAGGAAAAACCACTTTGGTGGAAGAGTGGGGCACTCAGAATCTGGGGTGTCCTGTTTGATGGGGCAGGAGTAAGTGTCCACCACTGTGAGGGTCAACACTTGATTGACTGGATGTTGGGCTTGTTGCTAGGAGTTTAAACTTGTGGGCTGATGGGGAATTGGGTGGGGACAGCACCTGCACTAGGAGGGACAGTGCTGTCTGCCTGAGGCAGCTGTCAGCACTGCAGCCCATCAGCTTCACACCGTGAAGCTGCTGGAAAATCTCTTGCTGTCACAGCCACAAAGAGGGGGCATTTTCTGCTCTCTGAAAAGGGTCTGGGTCTGCCCTACAGTTTGATGCTATTTATGGTTTAGATATTTACTTGAGGTCTTGGGACATAATAACCACAGATAAGGGAGGATACGCTAAACACAAAAAAACCTTAAGCTATTAAAATCATTCCTATCTGACCCTGCCACAGAATGGACTGGAGAGACTGAGGGACCTGCACCATTTTTTCTCCTGTTGAATTATGATGATGCTTTTCACTGCCTGGAGCTGAGATGATGCATAATACACAGACAAACTCCATTTTGGGCTGCATAAAACCAACCCACATTTTGTCCTTTTAATTCCTGTTATTTATAATTTCTCCATTCCTCCTTTTTGGGTTGCTTTAGAATTTATCAGTTTTTGCCACAGCTCCCTAATGGTATAAACACTGATAGCAAATTAATTCTATATATTTTCATTTTCATCCATGAGAATAAAGAAAATATTCAACACCTGTTCAAACTCAGGATCAGAGTTACCAAAAATGCTTTTTCTCTGAACAGCCGAGTTCTCGTATTTTCTGAAGTCAGCAAAATGTTCTCTTCCTCTTATTAGAAGGTCAAAGCTTCTAATAAGGATAGATTTTTCCAGGACACTTTAATTTTTTCATCGGATATTCTTTGAAGTACTTAATTTACCTGAAATGCAGCTTATAAAACTGCAAAGAAACTGGCTTTGACTTAATTGTTTTCTATCATTTCTTAGAGTCATGAAATAGGAGCACACCTAAAAGACTGTAAGAAAATTGAAGTCCCCTGAGAACAAAAAAGACAAAGCATATATATTCCATGACTTTAGATTCTAATGTAATATTTTGTCAATTTTATGGTGTCAGAAACTTGAAGATTTATATGAAAAGTGAAATGCCTTTATATGTGTTCATCCTTTGGCTTCATGGGATTCCTTCTCCTTCATTACTGTATAATGAGATGATTTTTACTGACATAGTTGTTAAAACAAATGAGATTTAATATTCTAGGAACTAGAAAGTATAGAAAGAGATGAACAGAGAAAAATTTTAAATGAATACTTCATGTATACAGAGTGGATTTCTGATTTCAAAAGACAAAACTTGGCCACAGTTGGAAAGTGCTTCCTGTGACAGAGAATTAAGTGAAAACACCTGCACAGGGTGGAGCCTGTGGATAGAACTAGAGTGAGTGTGAGTCAGTCAGAGCTCCAGCCATCTGGGCAGAGCAAAGACCAAGGGGTTTGCACTGAGACCTGGCTGCAGGAGGAATGGACAAGATTCTGGGAGCATCGGTTCTAATTCTCGGCCTTCAGAGGGCCTGTGAGTGTAGAGGAGAAACCCCGGGGTGTGGTATTAAGTTGAGGGAATGAGAACATTGGAGAACAGACAACAGCATGCAAGTAGAAACATTAAAAGGAAAATACAACTTTAGGGCCTAATGACTTTTTTTAAATCTTTCTGAGCAGGGGTGAGCGGCCAACAGAAGGATAAAAGTGACCAGCAACAGGTGAAACAGAATCCTCCGTATTTGACAGTCCAGGAAGGAGAGACTTCCATTCTGAACTGCACATATGAGGACACCACATTTACCTACTTCCAGTGGTACTGGCAGCTCCCTGGTAAAGGTCTTGAACTGCTCATAGCCATAGTTGCAATTGAAAAGGAAGATGGAAGATTCAAAGTGCTGCTCAGGAAGAGTGACAGGGAGCTCTCTCTGCATATCAGGACTTCTCAGCTTGGAGACTCAGCCACCTACTTCTGCGCAGCAAGAACACAGTGCTCTCCAGGCTCCTGCAGCCTGTGCACAAACCTGCCCTCGCTGCTCTAGCAAGACCTGCCCCAGACTTAGGCTGGGAGTGATGTAAGCTGGCTTTCATTTATACAAACAGTTAAAAATGTATATTCACAAACCCACTAATAGCTATATTTTGGAAATAACCCAAATGCCCATCAACCAAGGGATGGATAAAAAAAGATATATTTTTAGTACAATGGAGACTACTTTGTCATAAAGAAGGATAAACCAGAGAGGTCTAGAAGTAAATGGATGCAACTCGAGACCACACCCTTAAGTGGTGTAAATTGGACACAGGTGTGAATATTGCATTGCCTCACATATGTGAGAAACTGAAAGTGTAAATTAGAACCAAATTGTATAATAGATATTGTGAAATAAGAAGAAATTATTGAAAAGGAAAGGTAAGAAAGGGAGGAGGAGGGAGAAAGGAAGAAAGGGTAAAGAAAAAAATAAGATAAAAGGACAATACGGAAACATTGCTTTGTGCACAAGGAAGAGAAGAGGTGTTGAAGGAAGGGGAGAGATGGGGAAAAGAGAGGACTCAAGACACACCATGGACAGTACAAATTCCCTATGGTGATATTTATTATATATGCAAATTTAATAATAAAATAGTAAATACTTTGAGATTGTCATAAACACCCACACATTTGTGCTGTAAATAATGTTGTTTACACATTGCCAGTAGGGTGCAAATTTTGATGAGCCCATTGGGAAACCTTTTAACAGTTTCTTATTAAATGATCTTACCTAAGAAACAGAAATTACACTTCTAAATCAAAGAGAATATCAAAAAATGGAAAGATATCCCTTGCTCTTGGATAGGAAGAATCAGCATAGTGCAAATGGCCATACTCTGAAACTGCTATACAGATAAGATGTAATGCCACTTAAAATATCATTAGCACACCTCACACATCTAGAGAAAAACATTCCTAAAAGTCATTTAGAACCAGAAGAGAACTAGCAAAAGAAATTCTGGGCAACAAAGGCAAGACGGGGTGTCACAATACCAGACCTGAAATTATACTACAAAGCTACTGTAATAAAATCAGCATGGTACTGGCAAAAAAGAAACAAACAAAACAGGCCACAGTGTCAGTGGAGCAGATTAGAAAATGCAGACACAACTACAAACACTCTCAGTCACCTTATCTCTGTCAAAGGGACCAAACATGTTCATCAGAGAAAAACCTTCATAAATTGTGCTGCAAAAAACTGGCTTTTCATACACCAAAGACTAAAACTAGACCCATGTCTATCTCCATGCACTAAACTAAAGTCAAAATGAATCAAAACTAAATATTAAATCAGAAACAATTTGTTAGAAGATAGATAGAAATCTTGAAGACGTAGGTGTAGGCAGAAAATTCATGAACAAAACCCAGACTGCAAAGAAAATACTACACAGAATCAAAAAATGGGACCTCACTTTATTGAAAATGTTTTGCACAACCAAAGAAATCACCAACAGAGTGAAAAGACAACCCAGAGACTGGGAAAAATTACAGTCAGCTTTCCCTCAAATAAAGGATTTTTATCTAGAACATATGAAAAATTGAAAAAAAATCAGACCCCCCCATTCAAAGACCCACTTCAAAAATGGGATCTGAGATGATCGTGAACTTCTTAGGTGAAGAAATACAAATGGCAAATAAATACCTGAAAGAATATTCAACATCATTGGTCCTTTAAGAGACGCAAATTAAACCAACACTGAGATTCTATCTCACTCTGGGAAGAATGACTACCATCAAAGGTCCACAGATAACTAATGCTGGTGAGGCTGTGGGAAAAAGAAACACTTCTCCACTGTGGCCGGAGTGCAGAATGGTGCAGTTACTGTGGAAATCAGGGTGGAGATTCTGCAAAAATTAGGATAGCAGGTCCCTTTTGACCCAGTTATTCCTCTTATGGGTATCTTCCAAGAATTAAAAACATCATACCATTGAAAAATATGTGCACCCATGTTTTGAGCAGCATGATTTGTAATAGCTAATTCTTGGAAAGAACCCAAATGCCAATTAACCAAGAAAAGGATAAAAAAAAACTTGTTTTTTTTTTAATATACAAAGGAGTACTACTCAACCACAAAGAAGGATAAATTTGAGACTTTTACAGGTAAATGGATGCAACTTGATACCATTCTCATAAGTGAAATACATCAGAGCTATATGCATAAACATTATGTTGCCTTGCTAGTGTGAGAAACTACATCAGTAAATAGAATCCAAAATGTACAGTAGATATTGTGAGTTGGGAAGAAACTATCCAAAAGAAAAGACAAATTGTGATAGGGGAAAGGGGGAAGGAATAAAAGGGAAATATATTTATACAGAAGATAGTTAAGATAGTTATACAACTAGTTTCTGTTAGGTCATTCAAAAGGAAGGTTTGTACTAATATTGTTTGGACAAGATAGCATGCCTGTATCTTGTAATCTGAGTAACTACTATGAAGACATCAATACACAATGTATTCATTCTGATAACTCTCCTACTAACCTGCTTTTAAACTCTGTTTTATTGTTATTTTATTTTTTTCTTTAAAATAAAAAGGGAAATTCCATTCCTATATGTTTATTAAAAATGAAATCATCTCCCTATACAAGGACTTTTGCTTTTAGTAATTTAATTAAATCTACTGGTACAATTTATATGCACATAATGATCATATTTATGATAGGGAATTTGTACCTGTACATGACACATCTTAGCTCCTCTGTTTTCCATTTCCCTCCCTTCTTCAATTCCTCTTTCCCTCCTTATTTATAAATCTTTATGTTCATTTTACCCATTTTTTCTTTTCCTTTACACTCCCAAATTCCCTTTCTTTTTGAACATTTTCTTCCTGTCTCCCAGTGTCTATTATACATCTTGGTTCTTATTTATCCTTGCAATTTCTCACACTTTAGAGACAATGCAATATTTACATGTGTGTGTCTGGTTTATTTCACTGAAGAGTGTGGGCTTTAGGTCCATCTTATCTAATAGCCCTGTGCTGCAAAAATATAAACAACCCAAATATCCATCACCTGGTGAGTGAAACACAAACTGAGGAATATTCGGATAATGCATCACTAACCAGCAGTAAAATGGTAAGTGATATAAGCAACACATGGTGGATCTGAAAGACTTTATGCTCCCGGATGAATGGGCAGATACACTGCGCTGCACCCACACCACACAAAAATACTAGGCACTGAGAAGGAGCATCTGTGCCCCACACATCAAATTTCATGAAACCTGAGGACAGTAGAGAAGCAGGTCATCTCCAAGGATGACATAATACACAACTTAACTTAAATTCCATTCTTCAACTGGAAACATTGTAGAGTCATTTATAAGATCAGTGATTCCCAAGGTTTATAGGTGGAAACATGGATGCAGGGAGGGTTTTATGGGTGACAGAACATTTCCATGTCTATGACAGTGCCAGTTACACTTACTCATTCTGGTGGCAGATTTTCATAGAATTATACAGACACAGTCTCACAAGTGCTCACAAAAATTGATGAGTCATGTCTGCACAGTAATGTATAATGATACAGAAGCATGAAGGTATCACTTTGTCAGTGGTGCATAGTATGATAATGTGACCTGTCAACAGTGAAGAAAACTGAATGTGCAAGAGAAAGCTATGTTAGTTTCTGTGATTCTACAACTATTTAGACATAAAAACTAATCAAGGGAAACAATCATAATCAGATGCATTAATAGAGTGAAGTCAAACTGGGCAATAAATTCAGTAAATTCTTATAAACCAGATATAAATCTACCATGACCTCTATGTCTGCTCATTACCCAAAAGAGTTGAAAATATAAGTCCATGAAAAGATTTGTATGAGAACACTCACTGTACATTCATTTATAATAGCAATAAAGAAGAGAAAATGTCCACCCAGAGATTAAAATGATTATGTTATAAAATCTAATAGAATATTAATAATCTATAAAGTGGACTGAACCGCTAATACTCATAACAAGGGAAATAAACCTGCTGCATATTATGTGTCACACAGTAGTCAGACCTAAAATAATCTGAATTGATTGCATTTGCACAAAATTCTAAGTTAGGCAAACTAATCCACAGTGAAATAGAGCAGATCCATGGCTACACTGTGGTTGGAAGTTTTATGAATGAGGCACAGGGATTGTGCTGGAGAGAAGGAAGGAAATTCTCTTATTTCTTGATTTAGGTGGGGTTTACGAGGGTGTTTGCAGTTTTCAAATTTCCTATAAATCTATTCTTCATAACAATTTCATGCATAATTTGTGCTACAGTAAAAAATAAAATAAATAGTAAACAAAACGAAAGCAATA
>PVLA01020392.1:0-10377 GCA_004027455.1 Hydrochoerus hydrochaeris
AGGATCAGTGAAACAGATTAGAAGATGCAAGCACAGCTACAAAGGCACCCAGCCACCTGATATTTCACAGTGTTCTTTCAGTATTTCTATGTTGGCACTGTTTGTTTGTTTGTTCATTGTTTTTCTCAGTAGCTACTCTCAATGTTGAGACAAGGTATCATCTAATTACATTTTGTTTTTTAGAGCATAAACTTATAGCCAAGCAAGTACAATAGCCTGGTAAAAAACCTCTCAGGTGTACAAGGTCTCTTATGTGATACTGCATGCAAATGGCCTTTTAAAAGCATGGGGGAAGTAGATAAATCAGAAAGCAAAATAGCACAGTTATGTAGCTTATGACATAATAAACTGATTATGGACCCTGGAAAAGTTTGACAAGTAGTTTCCAAAACATAACCATTGCAATCCCAAATTCAATAATGAGGCAATATAAACAAGTCAGAGTGTGGGAAAAGAAATTGTGATATTTCCTAATAAGTCAAATATCTCTCTTATTAATCTTAAAATATATACATCATATTTCATCTGCTCATAATGTGCAAAATCATAACCAGTGTATCTCTCTTCCTCTTAGACTCTTCATTCAGTGTGTAGACAGAGCTGTGATCCAGGATTAAGAAAAATTTCTGAAGGAAGACCTCTCTGCTGCTTTACCTGTGATTTCTGTCCAGAGAGACACATTTCCAATCAGACAGGTACAAAATGGAGAATTACACCATGATAACTGTTTCTTCTAACAGCTTCTCAGTAACAGAAAGCTGAGCTTATTGCCAATGGGATCAGAGTGGAGCACTGTTTCCCCCTCATCTGCTGATTCATTCTTTCAATATACCCATTTTATAGTCACACTCACCAGGTACTCTTGTATGGCAATGCTGATTCTATTATACTCAACTAAAGAACTGACTTCTTCTGTCATCTGTGTTTATATCCAATGCTGAGTAACACAGAGTCAATTTGAAATCTTACAGTGAGACAGGAAAAAACTGACCAATGAATGAAGCATATGTAATTCTCAAATTTGTCTGTGGTTCTTTTGAAGTCTCAAAACCAACTTCTTCATAACAAATTTCAATTACATAAATTTTTGCTTTTCATAGGTATATATTTGGAATGCCTAATAACAGTCATTTTAGGGACTTGGTACTCACTTAAATGGATAAAGTGGAAAATGTATTTTAGAGTTTTTGCCTTACATTGTATGTGATGTAATGAATTGTGCACACAGTATTATGCATTCATCATGAGTGTGGAGACTGTCAGTTACATCAAATGGTATATATAATGCAAAGGAGAACAAACATTTTTTTCAGGTTTAAACTTTGGAGATTTTAGATTTTAAAAATTGGAGATTTTTTAAAATAAAGTGTTCTTAAGTAATAGGATTAAAATACAAATTGCTCCCCAAAGAGTTATAAGCCAGTAATCCAATTGCATTCAAAATGAAAATACTTTCAATTTATTTTGACATATCTATATGGAAAAAATGATAAAAAGAATAACAATAAATTATAAATGTAAGAAGACAAAAGAGCAAATAAAAGAAACTGATACATATAACTATAAACTTAGGTTGTAGAGTGTATACATGAGAAGATTTAAAGTGGAGTGCTGAAAAGAATTATTATTCACAAGAATTACCACACAAAAATTAAATTTTGAAGTAAGGAAATACTTTACTAATCAGCATGATAGCTTAGAAAGATGATAGATGGATAACAATAGAGCAACTATAAAACTCTAGTTGTATCAGGACTACATATTTGTGCATTTGAAGAGGAATTAGGGAAATCTTTGAAATATGTTGTATTGAGTGAATTTTGTGCCAAAACAGAGCTTATTCTAAGGAAGACACCAGACAGTAAAGAGAAGGATGGAGAGGAGGTCACAATCTTGGTGACATCACTGAATCTCAGGATGACATTTCCTCTGATTTCATTCTGTTGAATATGACAGACATGCCACTTGAATGCATTTGATATGACATTTAGATGAATTGTTTCTAAGTGAGGCACATAGAAACTCAATCTGCTACATCATAACACTATATATTAACCAGTGTGTATTCATAGTGATAATGAAGAAGTAGCAAATTTCATCAATTTGGTAAAAATGAAAACTTACTGAAAAAGAAATATTGAATATTTGCTTTTCCTCCAGATACCAAGCAATGCACACAGTTCCCAAAGTATGAATACCCAAATGGAAATAGATATGGCTGTTTTCCCAAGCTTGTGGGATTCCTATCCTTTGAGGATCCTCTTGGTATGGCTCTGAATTTCATAGCTCTCAGTTTCTCTTTACTCACAGTTGTGATTTTGGCAATCTTTGTGAAGCACTGAGACACCCCCATCATCAAGGCCAACAACAGCTCTCAGATACACCCTACTCATCTCCTTCCTCCTGTATTTCTTCTGTTCCTTGCTCTTCATTGGTCATCCCAACACAGCCACCTGCAACCTCAAATATTCACATTTGGACTCGTGTTCACTGTGACGGTTTCCTCTGTTTTGGCCAAACCATTTCTGTGGTGCTGGTCTTTAAAGTCACTACTCCAGCAAGAGAGATGAGGCATTTGTTGATATCAGGACCAACAAACTACATCACCCCCATCTGCTCCTTGATCCAACTCACTCTCTGTGCAGTCTGGATGGGGACAAATCCATCCTTCATTGACAGAAATACCCACTCTGAACATGGCCACATCATCATCATGTGCAAAAAGGGCTCCCTCATGGCCTTCTACTGCATCCTGGGATACCTGGGCTCCCTGGATCTGCTCAGCTTCACAGTGACTTTCCTGGCCAGGAACCTGCCTGACACGTTCAATGAAGACAAGTTCCTGACATTCAGCCTGCTGGTGTTCTGCAGTGTGTGGGTCACCTTCCTCCCCGTATACCATATCAGAAAGGGGAAAGTGATGGTGGTCACTGAGGTCTTCTCCATCTTGGCCTCCAGTGCAGGGCTGCTGCACTGCATCCTTGTTCCTAAGTGTTACATTATTCTCATAAAATCTGAGAACAACTCTTTGACAGGTTTAAAGAGCAGGATAAATGTTATGAGAAATTGAGATTATAAATATACCAACTGCATTTAGTCTCTATAACACATTTAAAATTTTAGACTTAACCTGAACTTTCATTATTCATTCTAATAGTCTGAATGAAAGTGAAATATTTTTACCTTAAAATACATCCTCATTTTAATATAATCATTGTTATAATTATAATCATTATATTATTCATTTTAATATAATTATACTATAATTATAATCATATTATTTATTAAATAAATCAAATTCTGCTGTCTAAAGCTACAAACTTCAATTGTATTGCAGATGAGTGCATGCTTCTCAAGTTGTTAACCCTGATTTAACTTCCATATTTTTTCAACAAACACAATTTCTCAGTATCTGTAATTTACTAAGTTATTTCAATTATTCATATTTTGTTTTCTGCATATTGTGTCTCTTTTAACTCTTGTGTAGATATCATATGTTATTTTTGTTAGTATCATTATTTACTAGAATTATCTTCAAATGTAATAGTTCATCAAGTTAAGTCCTTTATATAACTTTATTGTATGTCCACAAAACACTTTCAGTCTTCTATCTCTTATGTCCAATTTTAATCTGGCTGTTAAAAGTGTTAGATTATCCACTCAGTAAGCCTTTCCAAAGATTTTGAAGCATTAAATTATAGTGCTGTTCACAAGGACACAGATTAGCACTACATTTAAGGAGGTACAATTCAATTTCAGACAATAGTCTGGTCTCAAGATTGAGTACATGGTGTCAGTATGTAGGTCAAAATTTACTTGGTGGTGTCAGCTATGCTCATATCATGAGTGTGTGTGTGTATGTGTGTGTGTGCATGCACCTAGAAATTCAGTACAAATCATGCAGCTCAAATGTAGTGCTGCACTATTAATGGCTTCATTTTAGTGAAAATCTTAATCACATATTGTTTTTCAACCAAGAAAGTTAATGGTATGTTAATATGTACCTAACACTAAAATTAAAATTTAACTCATCCTTTTTCATGTAAAAATTCTGAAACCCATTCACTTTATACATAAATCACACTTTTAGTTGTTTATCTAGCTTGTATACAGTCTCTAACATGAGTTTCCATCTCTCAAATTGATAAATATTTCCCTAATATTTAATGGCATTATTTTGTAAGCTTAAAATTTATAACTAAGTTGAAAATATATTTCCATTTTGACAATTTTCTTATTCTCTTCATCTTTTTTCTAAAATTACACTTCACAATTCTTGCATTGATATTGATATATCAATTTTAAATAAATTCCAAGTTTACATTGGAGTTACTATTCATGCTCAACATTATTCCTATTTTAGAAAACTCAAAATGAATTATACTTGACCATTGGAGAATCATAAATAATTCCACTATTTCAAAAAGACCTCTGAATCCAAGTGTTGTTGCACTCTGCCAATATGATTCTTCTTCTCAACAATTTTGATGCTGGAAAATATAGGAGTATATTCCAGTTTTGTCTTTTTGGTTTAGAATGAGATGCTCACAATTTCTGACATCATTCCATAGTTTCATGAAAATCTAAAAATGGAGAGCTCCAGGTTTCATGTTAGAAATGGATCACCACAATATATTTAGCCATGGAATTAGCATGTTATAAAAGACTCAATAGTTGAAAACAGGGCAAAGTTTAGTGTTCAGAAATACAAATTATTTCTACATTGACTTCGAGTTATTAATTTTGAGATTTGTAAATTCAGTATAATTATAGGTTTCTCAAACAGTGAGAAAGGTGTGACCAAAAGTTGTTTCTAGCACATACTAAAGCAGAATTTAGTTTTATCCAACTTAAGCAGTTCCTCCTTCAAGTGCCTACTTCCCAGAGCTTCTGAGTCTGACAACACCTATGAAGAAAGAATTAAAGCCACAGCCTCAGAGGGAATATGAGACAAAATAAATGATCAAATGAACCACCTATGATTGAGTCAAAAATGAGCCTTGCAGACATTCCTGTGAGACATTAGAGTGGCCTAATTATTATGATCTGGAGAGCCAAGACAACATAGTTCTGTCTATAATCCTTCTCAACCACTGGTCTCCTGAATGAGAAACACTATTGCCCCTCCTCCTTAAAGAAGACCTGTGCCCTCCTAGATTTAATGCAATTCATCTTTCAGATTCACAGCTCAACCTGGCCAGACTGGAATCATTTATTCTTGATGTTGTTGAATATTAAGAGTCAGAGAGTAATACAAACAGTCCTCTACTTGTTAGAAAACAATGGCAAAGAGGGTATGTTTAATTTTGAATGTCTTGTCAGGAACAATTCCAGGAGAAAGGCCCCAAATGAGAACCAAAATAGAGTATAGTTACAATGCATTAAGTACCAAGAGGCTCTCTTACAAGGCATAAAAGAGGGTAAAAGAAGAACAATAATATGGGGAATAATCCAGAGGTACTCCAGGGGACTAATGAATGTCCTAGCCAGTTTTATGAGAGGATCTCTGCAGGCTATTGAAAATCATCACATGATAAATGCTGTCTTTGTAGAACAGGCTCAGAGAGACAGTAGGCAAGATTTTGCTGGAATGAAGGTGTCCCAGATTTTGGAAGTGGCCAAAAAATTTATGTAAATTGTTAATTGACCAAAAGTTGTTTCTAGCACATATCAAAGCAGAATTTAGTTTTTTGTTATGTAAAATGTAGTTTTATGTTATGTAAAGTGGCAAGCTGATAGGAAGCTCAAAAGGAAGCAGATTTGCTGGCAGCAGCACTCACAGGAAAGATGATAAAGATCACAAGAAGGCAATAGTGTGGGCATGGACAAGGCAGAGGTCAAACTGGGCAGGGACCCACAACCCAGCAACAGTTACACTGGGATAAGTGTGTGTGTTGAAAAAGAATGGGAACTTGAAAAATGAATTTTTAGAAATCCATTAGAATAAATTATGAATCTAGGAAGCCACCTGCTAAAGTCCAACACCAGAAAGAAGAGTCAGACCCCCACCTTATTAGACTTTTAAGAACTTCAATTTATAAGGATTAGTCAGTACTGGGATCCATGTCCTTAGGTCACCCCAACAATATATATGGTCGCAATGAATGTAGGGTGCCAACGGATGGAGTTTATGGTAGATAGTGGAGCTGAGCACTCAGTAGTAACTAACACAACTCTTTGAGCCAGTATCCAACCAAAATTTGATTTTTTTACTTAAAGAGAAAAAACAGGAAAAGGGTATAAATGATACAGAATTTTAAATAAACAGTAAGAAATCACTAGTTGATAAATTACAACTTTTCCTCTTGCAAAAAATTGCTCAAGTTACAAAATTAAAGCATACAAAGTAGATATTAAAACAATGAGACTTGAACAGCTATGCATGGGTGAGTCTCTACATGTATTTCTATCCTTTCTGTATTAGAGTGAAAAACAAAACATAGCAGGACAAAATAAAACAAATTCTTATAAAAAACATGAAACCAAAAAGTTATATAAAACCACAAAGAAGGTGTTCTACAGTGGTTACTGTGTTGTCTCTTATTATCTTCAATAGAATTGTCCATATCATCAGGCATATTTGGATGTAGCAGTATAATTGAATATAGCAGTACATAACAATATTAGTAATAACAAAACATTGTAGACAAGGTAAAACTTTAAAGGCAGGTAATAATTGAACCAGAGTGGGTATACTAGTGAATTTTGTCATCTTCAGTGTAGTTGCCTATACTCTCAGACTTGATACTATCAATCATAACAGCTTTGAATAAAATCTGTCAATACAAAACAGCAATCTATCAAACCAGATTCAATTAATATCAGTCATGGCAAAACAGTATAGTTGCCTATACTCTCAGACTTGATACTATCAATCATAACAGCTTTGAATAAAATCTGTCTGTACAAAACAGCAGTCTAACAAACCAGATTCAATTAAGATCAGTCATGGTAAAAAAACGTAAGTTATATAGAGCTTCAGATTAAATTAATAGGAAATTAAGGATGAGGAGTTGCAGCTCGCCAGCGCAGGCCTGGGAAAAGTTTGGGACCATAGATTTTGGTGGCTGGGTGGTCACCCAGCCCCCTTAGGACACTGGACCAGACTCCAGATGTTCCATGGACTTGAGTGGACCATGCCCAATGACCTTCATTCAACCATGGGAGCAAGGCCTGCCAAAATGGGAGAAAGGCCCTCACCGCCCCCACGAGGTGAGTTGAAGCTGGTCAGCACAGGCCGGTGAAAAGTTTGGGACCATCGATTTCAGCGACTGGGTGCCCACCCAGCCCCCTAGGACACTGGACTATGCCCCGGAGTTTCAGCGAGCTTGAGTAGACCATGCCCAGTGACCTTTCAACCAGAGGAAACAGGCCTACCATGCAAGGGGAGCCAAAGCCACATGAGTCCCAGTAGCAGAGGGCACAGGCAGTGATTTCCAACACATCCAGGGAAAGCTTTGGAACATTGCTGGAAACATGGAAATATAGGAAAATGACAAAACGAAAGACCAAAATGCAATCTCAAACACCCAGCCCATCCCAAGAAAACCTAGGAGCCATGTACATAGAAGAAACTACTAGCCATACACCTGAAATGCCTAAAATGATATCAACTGAAATAAAGGAGCAAGTACGGGAAGCTGTGAGGGAATTCAAATCAGAGATAATCACCCAGATAAAAGAAGAAATGATAAAATTAGAGAAAGAAATACTGAATGCATCCAATGTTGACACAGCTAAAAAACTGGAGGAACAAAGCAAAATGATAGAATCCCTGAATGAACACTTTAAGAAAAAAAAAAGAATACATGAAGCATGTAAAAAGAGATATACAGGAAATCAAAAGTTCTATTGAAAGTTGCAAAAACTGCCTCAACAAAAGTGAAGATAGAATCTCACACCTCAAAGATAAGATTGCAGCTAGTTAACAGGAAAGGAAATATCTTCTAAAAATAACAAGAAATCAGGAAATAACAATTCAACACCTGCAAGGTGATGCAAAGAAAAACAACATAAGATTAATAGGGATAAATGAAAATGAAGGGAACACCACAAATGATATCAAGTGGCTATTTACAGAAGTAATAGCTGAAAACTTCCCAAACATGAGTATGGAAACTGGCACACAGATTGGTGAAGCATATAGAAATCCAAATAGCCATAACCAAAACAAAACTACACCCAGACATAAAATAATCACCATTCCAGAAATCCTATATAAGAACAGAATATTAAAAGATATTAGAGAGAAAAGACAGGTCACATATAAAGGGAAACCTATCAGAATCACAGCAGACTTCGCAACACAAACAATGAAGTCAAGAAGAGCATGGGGTGAAGTGTTTCAGATCCAAAAGGAAAACGAATTCCAAGCCAGACTGATGTACACTGCAAAACTGTCCTTCAAAATGGATGGAGAAATAAGAAACTTCCATGACAAAGGACAGCTGAAGAACTTCATGATCACCAAATCAAGCCTACAAAGAATACTGAAAGACATTCAAGATACACATAGGAATAAACCACTAAGCAAGACAGATAATTAAAAAGAATGGAAAGTTGAGATACAACAGCAGAAAGATAACATGTCAACAATAAACCAATATATGACAGTTATAACCATTAATTATAAATGGCCTCAATTTAACAATTAAAGGAAATAGACTGGCAAAACTGATCAAGAAACAAGATTCAACCATATGATGTCTACAAGAAACCCATATAACCCAAAAGGAAACACATATACTGAAAGTCAAAGGCTGGAAAACAATAATCCATGCAACAGGAACTCAAAAAAGGGGGGGGGGTAGCTATTTTGTTTGCAGACCATGTGAACTTAAACCAAGAATGGTCTGAAGAGATAAAGAAGGTCACTACATATCAGTTATGGGAAAACTACAAGATGAAGAGATAACAATCTTAAATATATACACACCAAATTCCAGAACACCAGGCTACACAAAGCAAATGTTAACAGAAATGAAAAATCAAATAGGCAATAGCATAATTATAACAGGAGACCTTAACACACCATTGACAGAAAGGGATAGATCAACTAGACAGAAAATCAGCAAAGAAATAACAGAGGTGAATCACACCTATGAACAAATGGATTTGATAGACGTATACAGAGTGTTCCATCCAACAACATCAGAATATACATTCTTCTCAGCAGTACATGGGAAATTCTCTAAAATAGACCATATACTAACCCACAGAACATATTTAAGTAAATGCAAAAGAATTGAAGTTATCCCATGATTGTTATTGGATCATAGCACCGTGAAACTTGAAATTAATGATAAAAGTAACTACAAAAACCACATAAACACATGGAAATTGAATAATGCACTCTTGATCAATTAGTGGGTCAGAGAGGAAATTAAGGAAGAAATTAAACAATATCTGCAAGCAAATGAAAATACAAATACAACTTACTGGAACCTGTGGGATGCAATGAAAGCGTTCCTCAGAGGAAAATTTATTGCACTGAGTTCCCACATTAGGAAAACAGAACAAACACAAATAAGCAACCTGATATTTCACCTCAAACTTCTAGAAAAAGAAGAGTAAACCAAGCCCAAAGTCAAAAGAAGAGAGGAAATTATAAAGATCAGAACAGAAATTAATGCAATAGAGACTAAGAAAACAATACAAAGAATCAATAAATCAAAGAGTTGGTTCTTTCAAAGAATAAATAAAATAAATAAGCCACTAGCAAACCTAATTTAAAAAAGGAAAGAAAAGACTCAAATTCCTTCAATACAGAATGAAAAAGGAGAAATAACTACCAACAAGCATTATGGAAGAAATGGATGTGATATTTAAAAAGACTAAAAAATTTCTACTTGAAATTTGAACAAACCATGCAATTATATCAAAGATGAAGATATTTAAAATAATATTCTGTATTCACCATTAAATTCCACTGAAGTTCACACTACTTTCATTAGAAATGAAAAAAAAAGTTTCTCTGATAATACCAAAACTTACTTTAAAGGTTTTTAAACATACAAATTCTTTGATGTTAGTGAGAATAATTCAGATATAGATGACAAAATTTAGAGAAACAATTACTACCAACACAATATTTCACAAACATTAAAATTTTAGATTTCAATGAATCAAGTCAGAAAAAAAAGAATGACCTGTGTATAGTCCTCTATTTATTTTTACACGTATATAAATAGATATATTCCTTTCATGGGATGGTTGGTATTGAAAAGCAGTACAGAGCTATTAAATTAATTTGCTGATGGTAAATGTAAACTATTGTGAATCACAATATTACTTAAAATACACAAAAATACTTAATTCAAACAAAAATTCCTTGACATATTTGATTTCCTAAATATGTAAAAAATTTCTGAAGTTCCA
>PVLA01020393.1:0-10355 GCA_004027455.1 Hydrochoerus hydrochaeris
AAACTACATGAACAGAGCCTAAAAAAAATTCAAGGTCATCTCAATAGACACAGAAAAAGCTTTTGACAGAGTCCAACACTTGTTCATGATAAAAACCCTTCAGAAACTTGCAATACATGGTGTCTACCTAAATTTTATAAAGGTCATCTATGAAAAACCGATAGGCAACATTATACTAAATGGACAAAAACTGAAAGCTTTCACTTTAAAATCAGGAACAAGACAAGGATGTCCATTATCACCACTCCTTTTCTATGTAGTTCAGGAAACACTGGCCAGGGCAATCAGATAAGAGAGAAAAATAAAAGGAATAAAGATAGGAAAGGAAGAAATTAAATTATCACTATTTGCAGATGACATGATACTCTATATAGAAGACCCAAAAAATTCATTTAAGAATACTAGAGGTAATAAACAAGTTCAGCAGTGTAGCTGCATATGCTCAAAAATCAGTAGCACTCCTGAAAAAACTCACCAAGAGAGAAATTATGGAAATATTGCCATTTACACTAACATCTAAGAAAAATGAAAAACTTAGGAACCAACCTAACTAAAAATGTAAAAGACCTATATGCTGAAAATTATACTACACTGAAAAAAGAGAGTGAAAAGTATATTAGAAAATGGAGGAATATTCCTTGTTCTTGGCTAGGAAGAACGAACACTGTGAAAATGGCCATGCTCCCCAAATTTTTATATAGATTTAACACAATCGCAATCAAAATACCTTTGACATACCTCACAGATCTAGACAAAGCACTCCTAAAATTCATTTGGAAACAGAAGAAACCTAGAATAGACAAGGCAATTCTGGGCAACAAAGGTAAGGCAGGAAGCATCTGTACTACAAAGCCATAGTGATAAAATCAGCATGGTACTGGCAAAGAAAGAGACACGAGGATCAATGGAACAGATTAGAAGATGTAAGCACAACTACAAACATACTCAAATATCAGCCATCTGATATTTGACAAAGGGGCTAAACATGCTCACTGGAAGAAAGATAGCCTGTTTAATAAATGGTGATGGAAAAATTGGCTCTCCAGTTGCCGAAGACTGAAACTAGATCCATGCATATCACCATGCACAAAACTAAAGTCTAGATGGATCAAAGACCTAAATATTAAAACAGAAACACTAAATCTACTGGAAGACAAGGTAGGTAGAAGCATTGGAGACACAGGGGTAGGCAGAGAATTCATGAACAAAACTCAAAATACAGGAGAAACACTTCAAAGAATCACCAACTGGGATCTCATACTATTGAATAGTTTCTGCATGTCAAAGGAAATCACCAACAGGGTGAAAAGAAAACCCAAAGAGTGGGAAAGAATTTTAGCCAGCAACCCCTCAGACAAAGGACTTATATCCAGAAGACATAAAGAACTGAAAAACATCAAGCTCCCCAAATTCAAAGACCCTCTCCAAAAATGAGCATCGGAGATGAAAACACAGTACTCAGAGAAAGATATACAAATATCAAATAAATAAATGAAGAAATGTTCACCATCACTGGTCATTTGAGCAATGCAAATTAAAACAGCATTGAGATTTCATCTCACCCTAGAACGAACAGCTGCCATCAAGAAATCAACTGATAACAAATGTTGGCGAGGCTGTGGGGAAAAAGGAACACTGCTCCACTGTTGGTGGGAATGTAGACTGGTGTACACACTATGGAAATCCATATGGAGAATTCTCAGAAGGCTAGGATTGGAAGTTCCATTCAATCCAGCTATCCCCCTCCTGGGTATATTCCCAGAAGAACTGAAAAGTTTATATCACAGTGATATATGTGCACCCATGTTCATAGCAGCACAATTTGTAATAGCTAAATCTTGGAAATGACCAAGATGCTCATCAACTGCAGAGTACATGAAAAAGATGTGTTATTTTTACACAATGGTTTATTACTCAGCTATAAAAAAGGATGATCTTGAGGCCTTCATAGGTAAATGGAGACAACTTGAGACTATCCTCATTAGTGAAATAAATAAGAATCATATTTATAAATATCACATTGTGTCTCTAGTGTAAAAATTGATAACAACTATAAGAGTAATAAAACCCAAAATGTGTAATTGCTATTGTAAAAAAGAGAGGAAAAGAAAGTTCTCCAATATATATAACTGCATGTATGTTTGCGTGTGTAAAATAGATGACCATATTGCTGAATCTTTGTTGGATCTTTGAGCAGAACTGTTTGCAGTCTCACTGTTTGAACATCTACTATGTATCCTTTAATTTTGTAACTTGAACAACTACATCCAAGATGACAATGTGTAATTTATCAATTAGTGATTTCTTAGTGCTTTTCTCTTTCTTTCTTTTTTCCTTTTAGAATTCTGTATTGTTGCTACTCTTTATTCTTTTGCTTTTTTTTCTCTTTAAATAAAAATTTTTTAAAAATGCATAATTGCTAACAATAGCAAAATAGTAAAAAAGAGAGGATATAGGAAGTGCTATAAAAGATATAACTGCATGAATATTTAAGTGTGTATGATTGATAAACATACTTCTATCTTCTTCTTGGATTGTTGAAGAGATCTGTTTGCATTCTCACTACTTGATTGGCTACTTTGTATGCTCTAATTTTGTAACTAGAACAATTATTTCTAAAAGTTTTTACAATATTTACAATATGTAATTTATCAACCAGTAATCTCTTACCTTTTATCCTTTTTTTGAAATTCTGAAATATTTCTACCTTTTTTCTGTTTTTTCTCTCTTTAATAAAAAATCACTTTTTGAATTAAAAAAGAAGAAGACAGGGCCTCAGAGAGGGAGGTTGATTTCCCAGAAAACCTGCAGTTTAGGTTCTTGATAAGGCCGATGTTGGTGTTCTGCCCACAGTGTTGCAGGTTCTCGGGCCTTGGAGTGCACACACTTGTTGCACATAACAGGGAGGATTGAAGGCATTGAGTTTCTCAGAGAGGAAAGCAGACTTTCCAACCTGTAGCACAACAGCACACAGAAACACCTAAGTGACATCAGCATTTGGATGGAGATCTATTTTATAATGATGGGCACAGATCAGGATCATTCCCAGAATATCAGTCCCTGAGGGCCCAAGGAAAAAGGGCTTGATGGACATGAAAAGGGTGGTATAGAGGCAGAGCACTTGGCTCCCTTTAATTGGATCTTATAATATGCATCACAGTGACCTCCAGTTTCCAAGAGACAGAAGTAACAGGAATTTGTAACAGAAACTGTTACCTGGGCAACTAACAGACTGACTGATGGGTGGGCATTTTCTGCTACATTCCTTCCCTCATTCAATTCCTCCAGCAAGTTTTTTCTGGGCATGTTATTTGTGAATATTTGAACTAAGCTCCAACTCGAAGCAGTAACATTAGGTCTGTTAGTTGTCCTAGGATGGGCCCTAGTCAAGGTTTCCAAGACTGACAGTTTTCCCACCAGGAGCTTGTGGTTTGTTTTCTCTGCTATAGTTTCTTTTTCAAAAGTTGATTTGCACAAGGGAGTGAAGGATTTAACTTGATTTAAGAGAGTATTTAGTATGCATTTGAGGCCTGCTCAATTTTTATTATTTGTAAGGTCCTCACTGGTGTTTTTATTTTTGTTTTTACTGGGCATCAAACTCAAGGCCTAGCCCTTGCCAGGCAGGCACTTATGTGACTAAGCTAACTCTCCAGCACTTACTGGTTATTTTTCATTTGGGCAGGGGAGGTTATCTATAGAGCTAAGGCAAAAATACAATGTAATATTCAATACACATGTAAGCTGAAATGAAAGGAAGAACTGGGGCAAGCAGCCTGAAAAGGCAAAAAATGAAGGGAATGATGCCTTGAGGTATGGAGCTTAGAGGTATAGACTTCTGAGGTATGGAAAAATGTGAGGTATGGAATCTATGAGTTATGGAGCCTGTGAGGTATGGATCATGTGAGATATGGAGCTCTGAGGTATGCAGCCTGTGAGGTATGGAGCTCTGAGTTATGGAGCCTGTGAGGTATGGAGCCTATGAGGTATGGATCCTGTGAGGAATGGAGCTCTGAAGTATGGAGACTGTGGGGTATGGAATGTATGAGTTATGGAGATTGTGAGGTATGGAGTCTATGAGGTATGGAGCCTGAGACATATGGATCCTGTGATGTATGGAGCTCTGAGATATGGAGCCTGTGAGGTATGGAGCCTGTGATGTGTGGAGCCAAAGAGGTATAAAGCCTGTGAGGTATGAAGTCTGAGAGGTATGGAGCCTGTGAGGTATGGAGCCTGTGATGTGTGGAGCCTAAGAGGTATAAAGCCTGTGAGGTATGAAGTCTGAGAGGTATGGAGCCTGTGAGGTATGGAGCTCTGAGGTATGGAGCCTGTGAAGTATGCTGCCTTTGGTGTATGGAGCTCTAAGTTATGGAGCCTGTGAGGTATGGAACCTGTGAGGTATGGAGCTTCTCAGGTATGGAGCTTGTCAGTTATGGATCCTGTCAGGTATGGATCCTGTGAGGTATGGTGCCTGTGAGGTATGGAGTCTAAGAGTTATGAAGCCTATGAGGTATGGAGATCTGAGATATGGAGCTCTGAGTTATGGAACCTGTGAGGTATGGAGCCTGTGAGGTCTGGAACTCTGAGGTATGGAGCTGTGAGGTATGGAGTCTGAGAGATATGGAGCCTGTGATTTATGGAGCTTGTGAGTTATGCAGCCTCTGAGGTATGGAGTTGTGAGCTATGGAGCCTGAGTTATGGTGCCTGTGAGCTATGGACCCTGTGAAGTATGGAGCTCTGAGTTATGGAACCTATGAGATATGGAGCTCTGAGGTATGGAGCTTGTGAGGTATGGAGCCTGTGAGGTATGGAGCTCTGAGTTGTGGATCAATCCTGTGAATGGGCTTACACTCAAAGTACAACCGATCATTCCCTCCCTTCCCACCATTCTTTCCCATATGCTAGAGCTTGTGGTCTCATATGGTCCCCGAAAGCCTCATGTAGTTCTAAGTGGGGTTTTTCAGTGGTGGCTGGATGTAGGGTGTGTGATGCTGGGATTAAGTGTGTGCTTCTACTGCTGCTACTTCACTGCTTTCCTACCTTCTACCTCACTAGATTCTTTCACCTCTGAGATGCCCCTTTGTCATGCTAGCCTGCCTTGGAGCCCGCCGACTGTGCACTGAAATCTGCATAAAATGAGCTAACATAAACATTTCCTCCTGTGACTTTAGGCGTTGGGTGTTTCATCTCAGCAAAGAGAACAGTATCCAAGACATCATCCTTAATTTGTGTAAAGCAAAAAAACTGGTTTTGGCTCCTGGGTAATTTCTGAGGGAGCAGACATTCATCCAAGTGTCAGTCTATTTCTAGGACTCAACTTAGAGACTAAATTCTCCCCTGTGTCTCCTCTTTGCATCAAGGATAAAGGGCAGCACTAGGTGAAGTGGGTAGATCTTTGGACACCCCCTGCTGATCTACATGTTGGTCCAACATGTCTGCCATTTCAGTGATATGGGATCATCCTAAGAATGTTGAAAGGACTTAGCTCCTGCCTTCACACTTTAAAATATTTTTATTATAAATATGCAACAATTGTTTTGATAATTCCATACATGTGCACAATGTGTAGTGACTAAATCAAGGTAATTATTATTTCCACCTCTGTAGCATTTTTAAATTTGGGGTCCTTTAAAGCCCTCTTTGCTGGAGCTTTATGAAGTGCATAATCAATTACTGTATAGTGCAGCCATCTTACCATGCTGAAAGTCATGAAGGATCTCCTTGCTATCTAAATCTATTTTAGTGTCTGGGATTCCACTTTTTCCTGCTCTTCTAAGCTTTACTTATCACTATTTTACTCTCCACTGCCATTGATTGTTTGAGCAATAATGGGTATGGGATGGAAAGGTGGGGCTGTGTCACTGAGCATCAACCCCAGCCTTATTTATTTATTTGTTTTTTTGTTGAGAGTGCTCCCCAAGTTGCCCTGCAGCTCTTGAACTTGCAATCCTCTTATGTCAACTTCCCCAGGAGCTGAGACTTACAGACCTGTACCACTGTCCAAGCAGCATGAGCCTCATTATGGATCTTATGTATTATGTGACACTTAGTAAGCTCTTTACTGAAATTGAACATGATCTTAAATAGTATTCCTTGGATAACAGCAATATGTTTGGCACCATGTTAATTCAGCTGGGTGCTTCCTGAGTCCAGGAGTGTCAGGCCAGCCTGGGCTAAATAACCAGAAGAAATCTCATTAAGAGAAAGGAACAGCTGCAGCCCAGCAACATTTTCACCTGCACACACCAGGGGAAGAGATCAGGGGGAGGAGAGGCTCCTTCCCCACTCACCCAAACTCAGACTTTGAGAAGAGAACAAGTGAATGTTGCCTGGGACTGCAACCACTGGTATTGGAGCCTGGTCAAATCTGAGTCACCACTGAAAGCCTCCAGTTTATCCCACACAATCTAGGACACTCACCTGGTGCACAGCGCTAATCCTGGTCTTGTCTGAATGTGTACCCAGCACCCCAGGCTCCCCTGATTCCACACCCAGCTCCTATGGACCCACATCATCCATAGGCCAACCAGAGAATCTGTCTCAATAATTTCTTCAAGATTAAAATTCAGGAGGAACTGGAGGAGGACCAAGAGATAGGCAGGGAAAGAGAAGGGAAGGGGAAGGAGATGTAAAAAGAATTAAGAAATTTTGTATACATGTACCAACTCCCCAAAACGAGTGTGACAATTATGCACTGCAGAAGAAGACTGATAACATGGAAGGATGGCAAGTGCCAAACTTTCAGGGCAAGTCAGAAGATTGGAAAATCAAGCTAGGTGTCCATGTGACAGTCTTGATGCAGATTTCCTCCTTCTCCACCAAAACTAATTTCCTCTGAAGGCCTTCAAGTGATTGATGATGCCCATTATCTTTCTAAATGATTTAAACCAATTGATTATAAGAGTTAACTGTATCTTTAAAAATGCCCCAAAACTTGACCCAGTGTTGGCCACAGAACTGGAGATGGGTGCTTAGCAAATCAGACACAGCACGCTGCTCATCATGGTTTCCATCCCAACACAACAAAGATCTCACACCCACAGCTTATCTTTCACCAGTGGGACCAGAAACACAATGGTGAACTAAAGAAGGAGACCAGTAATAAGATTATATGTAGCAGCAGGCACTGACTCCCAGAATAAAAATAGAGACATTATTGAAATAAAAGCATTTATGTTAAAAACTCAAACAAATCAGATGGTGCATTACCAATAATCTACAGAAACAATGGGTATAAAGGAATGTTATTAGCATGGTCTACCATAGCTCTTATAACACAGGTGAAATGGACAAATTCCAAAGAAGACCAAGATAACAAAAACTGACTGCAGAAAAAAATTAGTGTGAGTATACCTATAAAACCTAAGGGCCTGGATCGAGGAACAACAAACTAATCCTAAAAAAAGCCAAGCAACAGGTGACTGACTTGATTCAATGCTACAAGTTATCTAAAGAAATGACATCTTTGCATAAACTCTATCAAATAATAAAGGCTGAGGGAAATCCTCTTAGCTCATCCCATTTGGCCAAAAGTATCTCGGTACCAAAATCAGATAAAGACATCCCACGGAAAGCAAACTATGGCTCAATACAAACTATCATAGGATGAAGCTCTCATTCTAGCAAGACAAATCCAACCATACCTAGGAAAGGATGTGTATAAAACCAAGTGAAATTGACCTCTGTGACAAAGGTCTCTCTAGCAACATTAATTCAAGGAATATAATACCACATATCGTTAGATAAAATCTATGTCATATGTGATCCTTTCCACACATATGCATAGAGCGTTTGATATAAATCTATCATACTGGAGCACTTACCACAGGAAAGAGAAGAAAATGTCCTCATGATGAAAAATTGCTTCTGTAAATAACCCATAACAAAGATAGAATGGGACAGGGGGGTCTGCTCAACACTTATTTTTTTTTAATTTTATTTAATGACAAAAAAAGCAAGACAGAAAAAAAGGGTAACAACAATACAGAATTTCAAAGGAAAAAAGAAAAAAACACTAAGAAATCACTAGTTGAAAAATTACACACAGTTATCTTGGAAATAGCTGTACAAGTCACAAAATAAAAGCATGCAAAGTAGACATTCAAACAGTGAGATTGCAAATGGTTCTGATCAATGATCTAACAAAAGCTTAGTAATATGTTCATCTACCATACACACTTAAACATACATGGAGTTATACCATTTAGAGCACTTTTTTTACATTTTTTATTTAAAGAGAAAAAAGCAGAACAAGGGTAGAGATATTACAGAATTTAAAAAAAAAGATAAACTGTAAGAAATCAATAGTTGATAAATCACATATTGTCTTAGAAATAGTTGTTCAACTTACAAAATTAAAGCATACAAAGTGGACACTGAAGCAGTGAGACTGCAAACAGATCTGTTTAACAATCCAAAAAGAACTTAGAAATAGAGTTATCAATCCTACAAACTTAAACATAATGCAGTTATATCTTTTATAGCACATTCTATTTCCTCTCTTTGGTACAATAGCAATTGCACATTTTTAAAATTTAATTTAAAGAGAAAAAAAGCAAAACAGAAAAAAGGGTAGCAACAATACAGAATTTTAAAAAAAAGAAAAAAGAGAAAAACACTAAGAAATCACTAGTTGATAAATCACATATTGTCATCTTGGATATAGATGTTCAAGTTACAAAATTAAAGGATACATAGTACACATTCAAACAGTGAGACTGCAAACAGTTCTGTAGAGCACTTTCTTTTCCTTTCTTTTTTAATTTGAGAGAGAAAGAGGAGAAGACAAGATAGCCAATCAGCAAACAAAAAAATACAAAGCCTCCAGGGAGAAACAACCATATGCCAGAATAAAACATCCTGGAAAATCCAGACAGTGGGAGATGGATCCTCTTGACACAGGAAGAAATTAAAACATAAAAAAGCACATCAAATACTTCAGGACTACAACTGAAACAGCTGAAAATCATGGGACTCAGCTTTTTCACAGTAACCCACCAAGATTGCACCAGCTTGAATCTGTGCCGACCAGCAGAGCCAACCAGACTCGTTCCCTCTGCCACTCACAGGACACACAGCAGCACTGAAGTCAGGGTTTGGTGAGCCCAACTGAGAGCAGAGCAAGCAAAGGGAACTTCATGAATCCATGGTCAGTGCTGGGAATGAGACCCCTCCCCAAATGGGAAGGGCATGACCAAATAGGCAACATGTTGGAATAGGGAAGGAGGAGCTTGAACTGGGAGTGACAGTGACTTCAGTTTGTTGCTCCCTCCACAGAGCAGATTCATGGGATTTGATTAGATAGGGCCGTGCCACTGGCTGGGACCCAATGAGCCAACGCAAATCAATTCCCTCAGCCTAGCATGCACTAATCTTGTGAAAGGCCCCTGAAGTTTGGTTGGCCTGGTGGGGAGGGCAGGCATATGCAGTTGCTGCTTATACCTCAGTGATAAGAGCATTCAGGAGAGGGTGGAGGTCCCTCACCAGAGTGCTTCGGAGGAACTGTGGCCAACAGGGAATGGGGCTGGGACCTACACTGTGACCTGTGTGGAGGAAGCCAAGGCCATGACAGCATAGAGGCAGGAGGAGGCCCCAAGCCCAGAACTGTGAGAAAACTGAACCAGGGGAAGGAAAAACATGGGAGACTGAGGGTGGCAAACACACAACATCAGACATATCTTCAACGGACATTAAGAGATATCTTCAGGACTTTGTAGATGAGCTCAAATTTGAAACATTAAATCAGGTAAAGCAGGATATGAGTAGAGTAATAAAAGAAATGCTCTCAGGAAGCATCCCTCAGGATGATACAGATGAAAGAAGAGAGGAACACAAAAAAGGAGAGAAAGATTTGATAAAGAATATAAAGAAAATATAGAATATATGAAACAGATTCAAAGAGACAATCAGGAAATTAAAAACTCCATTGAAAGCTGGCAAAACTCCTTAAAAGTAACTAGGGATAGACTACCAAAACTTGACAAATTGGCAGTGTGTGATGATGAAAGGAAAGATCTCTTAAAAACAACAAGGAAACAGGCAGTAACAATACAAAGGCTAGAAGATGACAAGAGAATCTACAATTTAAGAATAAGACAAGTGAACGAAGAAGCAGGAAAACATACAGGCAAATTACAAAGGCTATTCATGGAAATAATTAAGGAAAACTTCCCAAGCATGGGAAAAGTAAATGACATTCAGTTGTGTGAGGCATACAGAATTCTAGCAACCTACACCAAAGCAGATCTACACCCAGACATATAATAATGAAGATGCCAGAATTTCAATATAAAAAAGAATATTAAAAGCCATCAGAGAACAGAAACAGATTACCTATAAAGGTAAGCCCATCAGAATCA
>PVLA01020394.1:0-10362 GCA_004027455.1 Hydrochoerus hydrochaeris
GGAGCATCACCGTTCCGCATCCCTAAGAGGCACTAAAAAAATAAGGATGGCGACCAGGGCTGGCAGTTGATAAACAGAGCTCACCTGTCTAGTTATCTGCAAATGCCAGATGTTCTACAAATTCATTCACTGTTTCCTTCAACCACTGGAAAAGCAGGCAGTCTGGTCATACGCACGTCCTGTCGGATCAGGAAACGGCGACTCATGGAAGCTAAAGAAATGGTCAAGGTCCCAGAGCTGGCTCAGGGGGAAGAGGGGCAGCACTGAGCCCTGGGGCCTGTTCCCCTCCCCCTGCTACCCTGTCAGCACTTCGGTGTCCTCTTCTGTAAAATGAGTCTTAAAGTAGCAGAGGGACGCATTCATTCATTCATTCATTCATTCATTCATTCATTCATTCATTCACACAGTCGCTCACTGATTCACTCATTCATGCACTCATTCATTCTTTCACATTCTCATTCACGACTCGCTCACTCATTCATTCATGCAGTCACTCATTTGCTCATTCAGTCACTCAGTCATTCAGGGCCCAAATAGCCGCTCACAGGAGCACAGAGCCCAGGGAGCCCTTGCGAGTCCCCACCCTTTTCCTCCCGTGTCAGCTTCGTCCTTTTTGCCAAGTCGCCCCTGGGTTCAGTCTCAGAGTTTTACCTCTCGAAATGTCTGCAGGGTGACCTCCTGCTCCCCACTTCTCCCACCTCCTGGGAGCCTCTGCTGGGGGTCTCTGGGGTCCAGCTGTGTGCTGGCTTCTCCTGCTTCTCCCCGCAGGGCCCTGCTCCCCTGGATGTGCCCCCTGAGCTCGCCATGGGGTTGGCTCTGCCTGGTTTCTCCCACCCGTTTCCAGCGTGCAGACATCCTCCGCCTTGCACGGTAAAACAAAGTGGTTAAACAAAGACGTCTCCTTACAATCCTCCCACTCATGTCCTTCCTTTTACCAAAAGTCTTAAAAAATTATAAAGCAGGAGGATGATAAGTTCAAGCCCAGCCTGGGAAACTTATGAGGCCTTGTCTCAAGGTGAAAATAAATCAATAAATCAATAAAAAAAAGCTGGGCTGGAGCTCAGGGCAAAGGCCCTGGGTTCAATTCCTGCTTTAACAAAGCAAAACTGTCTTCACTGCTGCCTCTGTTTTCCCTTGTTTACAGTTTTCCTCTTTACGGTTTCTGCTGTAAATTCCCTGGGCTGCTGGGAACCCGCAGCAGGCAAGTGAGCGGTGCTTCCTGTGTTTGCATCGCTTCCCCATTGCTCTGCCACCGCCCATCAGGCCGGCAGGACATTAGCTTCTCACAGGAGCGCAGACCCCACTGAGAACCGAGCGTGCGCAGGGTCAAGGTCGAGGTCATCCTGAGACACCCCCACTCCATCCCTGAGCCGGGAACAGTTAGACTCTGTGAAACTGGTCCTCTGTGCCCAGGAGGCTGGGGCCACGGCTGCACACGATAATCATCCATTTCTCTCTCACATCCTAGCCTGGTGTGCATTGAGTGGCTCCCCTGGTGGCTCCTCCATTCCGACATCTTCATCTTTTACCTGCTGTTTCCATGGTGATCACAGACATGCAGGGCCTGAGCGGGTGGACATGGCCATTTCTGCTCATTGTCCCGTACCTAACACCCAGGCCCCTACGGAGTCACAAGGGAGGTGGGAAAACATGATAATTCAATGTACCCAGGCAAGAAACTGAGATAAAGCTTTGCTCTGTGAAACCACTGAAGTTTGGGAGTTGTATTTTTTTTTGTTATAGCTGCTGGCATGACTTATCGTGACTCATACAGAAACTGACATCAGTCTGTAACAATCAAACTGAAATACACACCATTAGCTTTGTGGGGAGTTTCAGAGGTGTGAAGACAGAAACAGAGCAGCCTGGAGAGCTGAGGGCCCGGTTATGGAGCGCTGAGCACCGTGGAAAGCCGGGGCATGCAGAGACTGCAGCCTCAGTAAAGCCGGGAAACTGCATGTGCCATGTGCCCCGTGGAGGCTGCGGTTGTGTGCCCGTGCCAGGCATTTGCTAAAAAAAGAGGTGCTCAACAGAAACTGGGCAATTTGGAAACAAATCATAAGAGTTTAGAAACAAGAACAGTACAGGGCTAAAAGAGCTGAGCAGATCAGGCTCTGACTGAGGCACAGGGTTTAACAAGCTTTGAGTGCCAAGCTCTCAGGCTGCTTCTCAATTGAATCAGGGGCTCAGAACAAAGACTGGGTGGAGGGCCTGCCCCTCCCGTGCCAGCCTGGAAAGCCCAATGTTCCTGCAGTTCATGGGTGAGGGAGGAGCAGGGTGTGGGGAGAAAGAGAGGTGAGGAGGGAAATGAAGAGGGAGAGAAAAGAGAAAGCAGGCCATGGAGAGGAAGCAGAGGCCCCGGAAACTATGGGTGTCCCCGAGCACTGAGTGTCCTGTCTGCTGCCCAGGTCAGCTGTGCACCTTCGTCTTCAGTGACCTGAAGGAAGCCAGTGAGCATGAGGTTTCCGTCCTGCACTGCTCCTGAGCAGCCTCCGTGGAGGTCGCCCATGAGGGGATGCCTGGCTGTTAACTAGGTCCCCTCCGGACTCTGTGGTCTGCCCTGGTGGGACCTCAGGTTCGTCTTGGGGCCTCCTCTTCTCTGTGTCACCTTCCAGGGCGGTCTCCTGGAGTCTTCTTGCACCAGGGCTCCCCGGTCCAGCCAGCACTGCCTCCTGGCCTTCACCAGCCGTGCTGGGCCCCTCCACTCGGGGGATCCTGATCTGAAGAGCGTGTGGAAAACTGGGAGGATAGTCTTCCCCCAGAAGGCCACCTTCCCCTCTCGGGAAACGGTGATCCCACCCCATCCAGTAACCCGATGGACAGGCTGGGAGTCACCTCTAGCTCTGGGTCAGCTCGTGCCCATTTGCACCGGATTCTGAGTGATCCCCCCAGGCCTGAGCAGCACTCAGCTGGTCCAGGCAGCAGCCATGCCCCACTGCTCCCCCCTCCTCTCTCACCCCAGTTATGTCCAGGAGGGGGTCTCACACCCCACATCTGCCCCTACGCCCTTTCCAAGCTCCTGTGGTTGCCATGGTGATCTAAGGTAAACCAGCTGTCTTCTCTGCCCTGCTCAGAGTAGTGCAGGCGCTTCCGGAGCCACCCCCTTGTCACCCCCCACCTCCCCCGCTCGCCCCCCGCCCTTCCACCCTCCTCTGGCCTCCGTGCTCCCTGGCCCCACTTCCTTCTTGCTCTTGCTCTTCCTGTGTGGGGCCCCCACGGTGGCCCTGTGGGACAGGTCCTCCCCCACTCTGCCTGTGTCCAGGTGCAGGTGCAGGTGCGGCCACCCCGTTCCCAAAGGGACTTTGCATCAGTGTCCTCGGCACAGCCTGAGAGTGACACTGTCTGCCTGTGTGTGTGTAAGTGTATGTATATGTATGTGCGGGCATTTGTGTGCCTGAGTGTGTGTTGCCTGTGCTTGTGAGTGTGCATGCACGTGTTTCATAACCACATAATCGTGTCAAATTCACATAATCGTGAATGTGTATGAATGTGTCCACATGTGTACATGTGCTTGTGGGTGTGTGTATTTGTTTGTGTGCATGAACTAGGCAGGTGTGTACTTGCATGTGCTAGTGCGCAGGGGCGGGCGTGGAAGGGGGTACTGTGGCCGCCCCCACCTCCAGCTTGCCCGAGCCGGAAGGGCCCACATTCCTCTCGGTTCTCAAAACCAAACCAGGTGGAGGTGGCTGAGTTGAAAGTCGCGGTCGCTGCCAGCTGCTTGCCCATCAGAAGCGGCGCCCTGGGAGGCTGATGGCCCGTGGGCGTGGCCCCCACCGCCTGGGCTGCGCTGTGCCTGGACTGGCTCCGTCCTGTGTGGCCAGGTCCGGGAGGCCGGCTGCGTCTCAGTGCGCTGAGGTGCCCTGGTCAGTGGTATTTAATATGCCCCTTTAAGCTGGAAGTGGAAAGTGAGATTAGGCACAGTTGTTTCATCTGCGTTTTCTTCAGAATGGAGAAACTGGTGCAACAGGTAAAAGTCTCCTCTCTCTCATTATTTATAGCACTGAAGATTGAACCCAGAGCGTCCTGCATCCCCACTCTTTTATTTTTTATTTTTAGTTCTTGTTTTTGAGACTAGTTCTCTGTAAGTTGCTAAACTGCCCAAATAGAGTTCACACCTGCGATCCTCCTGCCTCAGCCTCCTGGAGTGCTGGGATCACAGGTGTGTGCCACCACAAGGCCCTGGGAAAAGTGATCATCAATAAGTAAGTTTTTCTATCTTGAGTTTCTGATAAAATGGGTTTTCCTCGTGGGGGGGGATGATCATAAAGCTTGGCGTGAAGGTGGGGGAAGAGGTATTCGGGGAAGTTTGGCTTTAGGAAAGGCATCTGAACCCCAGGTCACCTCTGCCCGTGAGCAAACACCCAGGACCCCTGAGGTCCCTCATCCTCTCTGATAAACTGGAATTAAGTGAGTGTGGGGCTCGTGGGGTGAGCGTAGGAAATAAAGTAGGAAATGCCCAACAAGCCTTTGGAGCCAGAGCAAAGTTCTCTCCACGTGTGTGTGTGACACACAGAAAAGCCACGGGAATTATGGCCCTGACCTTTGGCTATGGGACCACCCTCAGCGAGGTCTGACACAAGTCCCTCACAGAGCCTGGGGCGGGAGACGCTTGCATTCCCACGGAATTCAGTGTGACGGGGCAGTAGCAGTTCACTTTAACCCGGTCGGCGTTGTACCGATTGCTTGAGAGAGCGGGGACTTCACAGTTAACTTATGGACCCACCAAATCCCCCAAAGACCACCGACCTTTTCAGTCACTGCCACCCTACTCTGGGACGTGACAGAGTCCAGAGGCAGATACCCTTGGGGCTAACTTACAAACAATGTTCAAAGTCCGGCCACTAGGGCTGAGGTTCCAACTTCAATTATCGTTGCTTGACAGGCAATGAGTATCTACAATGCACGGCCACATCCACCTGCCTCAGACATCAAGCCTAATTTTCTGCAGGTGGGCAGACTCAGATATCCTTATCCCAAGGCCTTCAACCATGATTCGTGTCTTTCTCCCATGCACACAGAGTCCAGCTAATTAGCAATAATCTAGGAAGTGTAAAGACAGGGGAAGATTTTGATGCCTAATTTTATGTCAGCTCCTTCTGAGACATTCCGGCAAGGAGAAACCCCTTCCCTGGGCAGACCTGGATGTATATTTCTTTCTCTTTTGTTTCATCTTAAATTTCCAGCCATGTCCCAGGGCTATTTCTTACTTGGCTTCGGCCAAGCTATGGTTATTTCTCTGGGAATGCTTTCCTGGCTCTTTTAGTCTTGACTGTATAATTTGTGAGTCTTCTTGTAGATTTTACCTGGTGGTATCAGGAATATTGTTTTGCTACTCAGTGGCTGGGGGACCTTCTGGAGATACCAGGGTTGAATGTCTGGCTCTCATTCTTGTCTAAACAGTGTTACAAGGGAACGTTTATCACAAGTTTTAAAGTTGCCCCGAATCTGAGAATGGTGATCCCGCTCTCCCTGGCTCTGTCATTACTGGCTGTACTGGGCTGTGGGTGGGGAGGCTTTACCACCTGATATCTGGGACCTGCAAATTTCCTCTTTCCTCGGCCAACAAAAGAGGGTGAAGAGGCCCCTTCATCCTGTCCTAGAACTCAAGATCTAGGAAATAGCTTCAAGTCACCAAATGCATACTTTTAGGTCCATCAGTCATTGATGGCATTACTCAAAAATCACACATTGTGCACCGAGGCAGGTCAAACAGGCCGACAGCCAGCAAGCTTTGGAATTTCTACGTGGTTCTGATTTGGGGGATCACACAGGAAAAGATGCCAAGTTCGCGTGCTGCCATTTGTAAGAGGAGCTCACTGACCACGGGAGAAGTGCACGGTGGGTAGAGATTGGCACTCACTGGGGACTTTTAGAAACTGTCCCCATGGAGGAGAGCTGAGATGAGGATGTTGTTGGTCTAGGGGTGACAAGATCATAGCTCCAGAGTTTGGGGGGCCCAGAAGGGTCTCCAAGCTTACAGTCTGGGTTGCAGTGGATGGTGGAGAGGTTGCAGGGAGCACAGGAAGGAAGAAGGGGGGTCAGGAGATGAGGGTGGAGGGAGACGAATCCTTAAGGAAAACTAGGGCAGCAAGAAGTGCTTTTTAGGAATGTGAGAAATCACTTGGTTTTCTGCCTTGTGGAATCATTCCACGAGCTACTCTTTATCCCCCCAGTGAAGACAGCATGTCCCTCAACCTGCTTTCCCAAACTCAGGCCAGCTGCAGAGGTGGCCAGTGCATATCTGAATTCTGAGGACAGCACAGCAGGAGGAGACCTGAGCTTTCGGCGGACACATCAGGGACCATAGAAACGTCACCTCTGTAAGGGTCGTCTTCCTGGAAGGTCGGCCAAGCCTCCTGAGCCAGCTCCTCCGGATGGCTCCGTCCTGAAGTTTCAGCTCTTTGGTTAAAATAAGGGATACGATAAAAAGGTCATACAACCGAAGATCTTATTTCTCACTGTTTTCTCAGTGAATTTTGTTCAGGGCTCTAACACTGGCTCCAGGATAGCAAGCTTGACTCATGAAGATAATCTCTCAGGACTGACTTCTGGTTCTTCACCACCTTTTAAGAAACCTGCACAGCTTTTAGCTATTCCCTACCTGCGGTTTGGAGCATGCACCTGCCTCTCTCTCATCCCACCTGTGCAGCTATGAGCTTCCCCACGCTCACATGCGCCCTGGAGTCTGGCCTGAGGACCCTGGAGGAAGTGGGTTTGGGGTCTCGAGACAGCGGGGTCAATGGAGCACTTAAGGAGCCAAGTGCACTGTGGGACCTGAGGGAAATGGTCCTGCCGTTTCCCAGCTGGTTGGAGGGCTTGGGCTTCTGGCTGCCCTCAGCTTCCTGCTACAGATCGGAGCTCTTATTCCGTCAGACTTCCACGGTGTGAGGGAGCAGGCAGAGGGGGCCGGTGCCTGAGACTTCAGCCTGGTGGTTAAACCAGCCGTGAAGTGCTGCTTCTGTTGCTCCGGCTCCACATTTCCCGAGGGCTAGCTCGACCTTGTCTGAGCTCAGCACAGTGATGGGACCACCGCTAAGCTTCATTCTGGAAGGGCAGCGTCAGCTGAGCTGTCAGAGCCACTCCTCCTGCAGGCCAGATGGAGCCTCTCACTCTTCCCTACTACACTGGTGTTGGAAATGCCCAGCTGCCACCAAGGACTGGCCTTGTCCTCATTGAGCCTTGAGTGTTTGGAATTGGAGTGGAGACTCCGTGTGCCCAAGGGCTGCGGTAGTGACACCTGCGGGGAGAGGCCCAGGGAGCCGGGCAGAGGCGCAGTGCTGCTGGATGTCTTCACCGGGAGTGAGTGCAGGAGCCCCCTTTCTGAGAGGACACTGGCCAGGTCCAGGGGTGACTGTGAGCCCTCTGGTGCAGCATGGCTGTGTCGGTGGCAAGGTGGGACCCTCGCTCAGAGCCACATTCCTGCATGGATGGAGGGACCCTGTTCCTGCTCCAGCCCCTTCTCGCTCAGACTGCTGGTCAGCTTTTAGGTGGGAGCAGAGCTGCACTTGCTCCCTCCTTCGGCAGGAAGCTCGCTTCAGGATGGCAGCAGCTATGCAGAGCCCCTGCACAGCTGAGGGCCGAGTGCAGGAGGCTGCCCCAAGGCCAGGGATGGCAGCAGTGCGGCTGGGCCTCCCAGAGGGCCCTGCAGGAGTGCTCTGTGCACACCTCCTGTGCACACTTCCTGTTGCACACTGTGGTGGCTGAGGTGGAGTGTAACTGGGGCTTTGGGATCCACCCAGGGGTTGGGTGGGGCTCACTCTGGGTGTCCAGGGGTGGCCATGGAGGGGCAGCCTTGAATCTATGTTTGGTTCCTTCCCTTCCTCTCTGGCGCCACTTCCTGCTGTGTTTTCTGATGATCATGAACTACACAGCTCCTAACCATTCTTTTATTTTGAGACAGAGTCTCACTAAATTGCCAAGGCTGAGCTCAAACTTGTGATCCTCTTGCCTCAGCCTCCCAGAGTGCTGGAATTACAGGTATGAGCCATCATGCCCTGTCCAGGTCCAAACAATTGAAAAGCTGTTTGATGAAGTCAAACCGTGTATCAGTATGATGGGGCAATTGGGAACTCTGAACTCAGGTGCTAAGGGCTGCCTGTGAAAAAGTAGATAAAACTCCAAAATATATACAAATATATGCACATTTATGCATGTTCCCTAACTACTCCCTAGCTATTTATAAGCATATTCTCTGATGTATATACTGTATAATGTTCTCCCATGCAGAATCAATTTATTTTGGCAAATATCATCCCATCTGAGTCTGTTTATTTTCCTAAACTACAACCAGCAGGGGAAAACAAAATCAGTAGGATGTCCTTCGTGAGACCTCAGATGGCCTGCTTTCTATGCCAAGGTTGTCTACAAGGCATAATCAAAAATTATGATGAATGTTTAAGAAAAAGTTGATTATAGTAAAAGATATAGTGCTGAGGATTCCACCTCAAAATCCTCCCCCTGATTTCAAACATACTCACCCCATTGTCCTTGCCGCTTTCTGCAGCAGATCTGGAGACCTCTATCCTGAGGGTCTTAATGATTTGTGATAAAAAACACAGTGAATGCTGCTGGTCAGTGCCATCCCACAGAAAGGCAACTCATCAAAACACATCACTGTGTCCTCATCCTCCTTAGTCACTGGATCTGGTACTGTGTGACTCTGGCTCTTCCCTAAAGTCACAATGACCAGGAAAGGGAGACATTTTGCGTCCATTCAGGACATCAAGGCAGCCAGGACAGCGCAGCTAAAGACCCTCAGGAAAGAGGACTCCAGAGCTGCTGCAGGAAGCAGCCAGGACGATGGGACGAGTGTGTTCGATGCCAGCATGAAGATATTTAGAGAGATTCATGGCAATGTGTCTTTTCCTGCAATGCATTCAACATTTCAACACTATTTCCCAGTCGCCCCTGTGGGGCTGTGTTTCCCAGCTGTGGAGGAACCCAGACCAGCTGCTGAGGATAGCAGGTGAGGTAGAATCTGGTAAAGAACCTTAGATCTTGACTGTGAAAACAGTATACTTTCAGGATGGGACTTTTGGGGTGACCTCCAAATCTCTGGGACTACTTTTTCAATGCAGATCTGATCTCCTGAGGTCACTGTGAGAGTCACAAGATAAATTGTAAAATGCTATTTAAATTTCAAGATTAGTAGAGGAGTGGACATTAGCGAGTTAGAATCCAAATTTAACTGTGAGTCTTGTTAACCACCTTCTCTTTCCTGGTGACAGTGGCTCCTTCCCTTCCTGTTCCCCTTCTGGGACAGATGAGCAGTGGGTATGTCTAAACCTCCCGAGCAGTCTGGTCACAACCATGTCAACCCTGAGCCTGCACCCCACTGGTCCTTACGACACTCCAGCTCCCAGGACGCTGATAAACACCAACAAAGAACTAATAACACCCTCGCCCTCGAGAGCGGATCCCACCTCCCTGCCCTGTTCCCTTTGCCTTAACCAGAGCTTGTCTCTGACACCACCGCCCTGGATTTAGAATTCTCAACGCCTCCCTCAACCCGGGGTCAATCCCAGCTCTAATTGGAGTTCTGAGAATACTGAAGTCGTTTATCTCTCTCTTTTTAATCTCTAACGTAAAAAAAAAAAGAAATATTGTAACTTTTGCTGGAAAAACCCCTACAACAGCTCATGGTTATAATAATTTTCGGTTTGTCTTCATTTAGCCAGCTGGGAAGGGGGTCTGGGGGAACGCAGCAATTTTCTACATTCATAGTTAATTCACAGGAGCAGCTGCTGGCCGTTCCAGTCGCAGGGCTCCCTCACTTCCTGCAAGGAGCCAGACGCTGTCCGGGCAGCCGCAGCAGCCCAGCTGATGGCAGGGGTCTCACCCTGCAAGGTCGCAGCCTGTTTTGTCCTGAGGGGAAATCACCTCCTTGATGTGGCCTGCAGAGTTACCAGAGGGACCACCTGATGCCAGAGTCAGGGTAATTTGCAAACGATATGCATTTATTTCTCAGAGTGCTGCAGGTGGGGCCATCCCAGATGCAAAGCATCTGCTGGGGACCTGCCCCCTTGTAGGTGGCGCCGTCTGCGCCCTCTAGTGGAGGAGGAGGAGGGGATGAAGGCTGCCTTGGGTGCCTGGTATAGGGCACGAATCTCTCGCCAGGAGGGCTCCACCCTTGTGACCCCATCACCTCCCGGGGTTCCGCTTGTGGGTCCTACACCATGCAGATGAGCTCACAACTCATGCATTCCTGGGGCGGGGCCACAGTCAGAGCACTGCAGGGGCTGGAGGGGGCCTGAGCAGGTCCCGGGGTCTCCAAGGAAGGGTGAGTGAGAGATTTCCAAGCAAGGTCAGCCTGGGTGACATTACTGCGCTTCCAAACTGTTTCAAATTAAACTCAGCTCCTCT
>PVLA01020395.1:0-10350 GCA_004027455.1 Hydrochoerus hydrochaeris
TTACCTCTAGTAGTCTTTTAATGGTGTTTTTTGGGTCTTCTATATAAAGTATCATGTCATCTGCAAATAGTGATAATTTAACTTTTCCTTTCCTATCTTTATTCCTTTTATTTCTCGCTCTTGTCTAACTGCCCTGGCTAGTGTTTCCAGAACTATATTGAAAAGGAGTGGTGATAGTGGACATCCTTGTCTTGTTCCTGATTTTAAATTGAAAGCTTTCAGTTTTAGTCCAATTAGTATAATGTTGGCTGCTGGTTTGTCCCCAAAGTAGGAGGTTACATTATGATAACCATCCTTAATTTTCTATTAAAATAATCTGAAGCCTTTTGTAACTCATACTGTCTTATTATGACTGATTTTATTTGAATCTGGTTTTTTAAATTGCTGTTTTGTCTTGATTGACTTTATTTGAATGTGTTATGATTCATAGTATCAAATCTGAGAAGATAGGTAACTACTATGAACATGAAAAGTTTCACTAGGATGCCCTCCCTGGTTTGACTATTACCTGCTGTTGAAGTCTTATAATGTCTCCAATATTTTGTTTTTTTAACATTGTTATGTACTGCTACGTTCAATTATACTTTGCTTGATGGTATAGAAAATTGTATTGAAGATAACAAGAAACATCATAGTAACCATTGTAGGTTGCCTTGCACTGTGGTTTTATATGACTTTTTTGTTCCATGTTTTTGAGGAATTTGTTTTTCTTTGTCCTCTAAAAGAGAAAAGGTAAATATACTTGTACAGACTCATGCATGTATAGAACTTCCAAACAGTTAATGAGAACTGATATAATGCATGATGAAATGAAGAGCTACTTTGAAGAAAAAGAGACACTAGGCTACCCATTGCTTATTCCGTAGCATCAAGGTATGAAATTCAGCAATACTATTATTCTCTTTTCATAGTGATTTTAGTCTGCTTAGCTTTGTTTAATTTTAACATCCATGTAGTATGGACAGCTATTTTGAATAGAATGAGAGACATTATTGCAGCCATTGTTGACTGCCCTATTGTCTCATCTTGAAGACCTAAAATGCCTTCATCATCCTGTTCTGACCAGTATAATACTATTTTGTTTTGTATGAATTCACTGTATATGAAAATATGGACAACTAGTTGGAAGAAAACACGAAACAGTATGATAGATGGTGAAGTTCTATGGTTGTCTTGCTTTGAAATCTGTCTCTTACATTGCTTTCTTATGTTGTTTTGTTAAGTTTTGTTGTGTTTAATTTTACCACCTTTAAAATAAAATAAAGTAAATAAAACAGAATAACAAAAAGACATGTTGTTGAAAACATTTTAGCTAGACTCTTACATTAATTTTTGTTTGACAATTTTTGCTTCTTTGTGGGGAAGGTTGATTATTTTCCTGTGGGTTCAGCTCATTCTGATTTTACCATGGGATTGTACTCTGAGTACTTTTCCATTCCCTAAGTGAAACAAAGGGCACAATTTAAATGCCGGACTCAAGATGGCATCAGTTGTGCCAATATACATCACTTTTGTTTGATGATCACAGCAAGTTAATTAAACAACTTGGCTGTGAGTCAGTGGTTTCAACCTGGAAAGTTGAGGATAGAGAATCTCAAGAGATTGACTGCCTTCTCACAATAGATCAGATAAGAAAGGGAACTAATGTAGAACACACTTGACATGTCTCCCAGAAAGCAGATTATGATGGGCACTCTGTCGCAGTGAAGTCAGTCCCCAAATCTTAACTCTGCTTTCCAACCTATAGACATTTACTTGGCAGTTAGGGTCTCATTATTCATTAATAGATATGTATGATTTCTAATAATGAACTAGATTTCAGAAAAAGGCCATTTTATAGCATTTGATGTCAAAATATACTAGGGATAACTCTAAATATTACCTTTCCCTAGAGTTGTTTAGATATCATACCAAGCAGTCAGATCAAACAAGGAACAATAGGAAATTTTATACCTATGTCCAAATGCTACGTATGCAAAGCAGGAATAAAATGTCCCATTAAAGAAGATGCATGGCATTCCTATGGTCTCAATGTAAATTGATCATAATTGTAACAAAATTATATAAGGATTTATTTGCAAAGGATTACATAAAATTATGTGAGCATTTACAAACAAGAGATTACATAAATAAATGAAGCATAACAATTTTGATTACTGACATACATCATAATCCAGAATCTATGAAACAGAAGCAAACTCTTACCTACTTCCACTTATCTGTGAGGAAGACCTCCAAATGGTACACTTCTTAAGATATAGGACTTCAAAATAATATAAACAGAATATAATTCAACCTGCCAAATGTCTGTAACTCCAAGTTCCTGTCCTACAAAAATGAGAAATGAATTCTAGGATGAACAGCATTTAATAAAATGAACAATTTATGGAGAGAAAAAAAAATTTAAGAGACAGAAAGTGCAGGGAAAGTGAATTGCCCACATTTTAATCTTTAAACAATCTAAAATGATTGCATGCCTTCATGAGTTTCTTGGTGATATTTTAATGCATTTGTGATCTGTGTATTGATGAACTCATGATATTTAAGTTATCCATCCTTTTAAGCACTAATTGTTTCTGTATTATGAGAATGTCACTAGCCCTTTCCTCCACGTATTTGGGATTATGTAGCCCAATATTTCATCCTGTCACCATCTTTCTCTTTGAAAGAACAGCAAGAGGTATTCCCTCTATGCTCTGTGATTCTGTCCCTTGGTGTCAATCTCCAAATTGTGGTATTGGCCCCATATATTCTGTGTCAGTAATTTTTCTCCAGTTTTCTGTGAAGTCATCTACTTTTTCTTCCACATAAAGAGACCTCCTACAGTATCTATCCTTTTGTGTCTGATTTTGTTTTTTTCATCATTAAGTGACACTATTTTTTGAGACACAATTTCATTTCATACTTCAATCTTCTTTCATCCCTATGTAGCCCAGTCTGTCCTTGAAGTCAAAGAGATCATCCAGCCTCACAATCCTGGCCTCTGTGAAGACAAGCATCAGCCATCATTCTTGCCTTGGGAAAGGCATACTGGTTGAAAAAGCAAGAATAGGGATCTACAACCTGTGGCATGCATGTCTCTTTATATGTAGGCACTGGATCTTGAAGTAGTGTGGACAGAACTTAAGGGAAAACAGGCCCTGAATCTGAGAACAACACTACATCAGGCATAGGCAGCCTGGAGCCACCAACAAGGGCCTGCCCTGCCACCCAGAACATGAAGGAGGCCAGTCTCAGGCATAAGCTGCCTTTAACCTCCCTGGTGGGTGCACCCCACCACCTGGAACATCACAGAAGCCTGCCCAAGAATGAAAACTGCCCTGGACTTCTGCTCGGCCTGCCCTCCAACCTGGAACATCAGAAGACCTCAGCATGCTCCAGTTAGTGTGAAAAACGTTGGAACTTTCTCCCAGGCAGAATACCTTGGACCACAGCAGACTAACTCAATCAGTGTGTTGAGTATGCCCCTAAAATAGAGGTGTACAGTGGATAAATACGGAAGGTAGTAAAACCCCTTCCAACTAACTGTAAGACTTTGTTGTGTCTGAAATGAATGTGTGTGATGCCCTCCTACACATAGAAAACATCAGGCAGTGTGAAAATGAAAAAACAAAAAAGAAAAATGCAGTCTCAAACATACAGTTCACCACAGGAAGAATAGGAGGCATTGAAATAGAGGACTCCAAAAGTAGTACACTGGGAATCTCTGAAAAGATAGTGAGCAAAACGAAAAAACCCAACTCCATCAGGCCATACAGAAAATCAAATTAGAACTGTCCTATGTAAAGATAGAAATAACAACTATAGTAAAGGAGTTGTTGAATGCAGCTAAAGAAGAAATAGAGAAAAAAGTAAATGAGCATGGAAAAATGATTGAAATTTTGAATGAGCAATATAGAAAACAAGCAGAACTCATGAAACAAACTCAAAGAGACACCCAAGAAAGAAAAAATTCTATTGAAAGCATGAAAAACTGCCTAAAGGAAGCTGAGAACAGGATTTCAGACCTTGAGGACAGGATTACAATTAGTGATCATGAAAGAACTTTAAAAAAAAACCAGCATGAAATGACAATCCAGAAGCTTCATGTTGATGCCAAGAGCAACAATATAAGAATAATGGTCATTAGCGAAAATACAGGAGGCCAGGAAAATGACATACATAAAGTATTTACAGAAATAATAGCAGAAAATTTCCCAAACATGGGGAAAGAATCTGATATGCACATAAGTGAGGCACATAGAACACCAGTCACAATCAACATAAATCCACAACCAGACTCATAATAATTAAGATCTCAGACACACAGCATTAAAACAGAATACTAAAAGCTGTCAGAGAAAAGACAAAACTCACCTATTGAGGAAAGACCATTAGAATCACAACAGACTTTTCAGCACAAAACCTCAAGTCAAGAAGAGCTTGGAGTGAGATATTGTAAACCCTGAAAGAAAAACAATCTTTCATCCCAAACTGATCTACCCAGCAAAACTTTCATTCAAATTAAATGGAGAAACAAGATACTTTTATCACAAAGAACAACTGAAGAAATTCATGTCCACCAAACCAACACTAGATAGAAAACTGAAAGACATACTAGACAGAGATAAAAATGACCACAATCCTCAAAACAACAACTGAAGCAAACCACCAGGTAGGATAAGCAATTAAATAAGGGGAAAAGGAGAAAGAAACAACTGGAACATAAAATGCAAAGTCAAGCCAGTACATATCAGTGATATCCATAAAATAAGGGGCCTGAATTCACCTATAAAAAGAAATAGATTGACAGAATGGATCAAGAAACAGGATCCCACAATATGCTGTATACAAGAAACACATCTGACTGAAAAGGAAACTCAAAGATTAAAGGATGGAAAACAGTTTTCCATGCAACAGGAACCCAGAAAAAAGCAGGGGTAGCTATTCTATTTGCAGACAATGTGAATTTCAAACGTAAAATGATTAAGAGATAGAGAAGGTCACTACATACTTGTTAGTGGAAAAATACAAGAGGAAGAACTAACAATTATAAATATATATGCACCAAATACGGGAGCACCCAACTATATAAGACAGATACTAGTGGACATGAAAATTCAAATACTCAAGAACACAATTATAACAGGATATCTTACCAGCCCATTGTCACAAAGAGATTGATCAACTAGAAAAATGTCACCAAAGAAATAAGAGAACTCAAGCATACCTGTGAAGAATTGTACTCAGTAGACATTTGCAGAGTGTTCCACTCAACCACATGAGAATACACATTCTTCTCAGCTGCACAAGGGACATTCTCCAAAGTAGACCATGTATTATCCCATAAAACATGCTTAAGAAAAAGGAAAGTTAATGAAATCATACTGCACATAATATCAGACCATATTGCACTGAAATTGGAAATTAATGTCAAAAGAAATTGTAAAAATTGCATAAATTCAGGGAGATTTAATAACAGCCTTTTGAACAACTAGTGGGCTACAGATGAATTTAAAGAACAAATAAAGCAATACCTACAATTCAATGAAAATACAGAAACAACATACTGTAACCTGTGGAATGCAATGACAGTGGTCTTAAGAGGGAAATATATAGCAACAAATCGTCATGTCAAGAAAACAGAATGAGCACAAATAATCAAATTAATGCTCCATCTCAAGATTCTAGAAAAAGAAGAACAAGCTAAACAAAAACTCATAAAATAGAGGAAATTGTAAAGATTAGAGCAAAAATCAGTATAATTGAAACTAAAAAAAAAGTACAAAGAATTAATGAATCAAAAAGCCGGGGTTTTTTTTTGAGAGAATAAAAAAGTATCAAACGACTAGCTAACCTTTTGAGAAGAAAGGTAAAGAAAAAACCCAAATTCATGCAAAAAGAACTGAAAAGGGAGAAATTACAACAGATCCCATGGAAATTCAAAAGATCATGAATACGTACTTTGAAAATCTCTACTCTCATAGAGTGGAAAACACAAAGAAATTGGACAGATTTCTAGAAACATATGAACTACCAAAGCTCAACCAAGAAGTTATTGCAATTTTGAACAACTCAATATCAGGTATTGAAATAGAAAATGGAATTAAAACCTTACCAACAAAGAAAACCCCAGATCGAGATGGATTCACGGCTGAAATCTACAAGAAAGTTAGAGAAGATTTGATGCCAATACTTCTTAAACTCTTCAATGCAGTTGAGAAAAAAGCAAGCCTCCCTAAATCATTCCTGGGGGCAAGTATTACTCTGATACCAAAACCAGAGAAAGATCCAACCAAAAAAGAGAACTATATGCCAATCTCACTAATGAATATTGATGCAAAGATTCTCAACAAAATACTGGCAAATAGAATGCAGCAAATCATCAAGAAGATTATAAATCATGAACAAGTGGGCTTCATTACAGGAATGCAGGGATGGTTTAATATACACAAATCAATAAATGTAATACACCACATCAATGAGCCAAAAACAAAAACCACAAGGTCATCTCAATAGATTCAGAAAAAGCTTTTGACAAAGTCCAACACATGTTTATGATAAAAACTCTCCAGAAACTCAGAATTCACAGCATCTACCTCAACATTTTAAAGGCCATCTATGACAAAGCAACAGCCAACATTATACTAAATAGACAAAAATTGAAAGCTTTTACTTTAAAATCAAGAAGAAGACAAAGATGTTCACTATCACCACTCCTTTTCAATATAGTTCTGGAAAAACTAGCCAGGGCAATCAGACAAGAGAGATAAATAAAAGGAGTAAAGTTAGGAAATGAGGAATTTAAATTATCACTATTTGCAGATGACATGATACTCTATATAGAAGACCCAAAAAACTCCATTAAAAGAATGCTAGAGGTAATAAACAAGTTCAGAAGTGTAGCTGGATACAAAGTCAATGCTCAAAAATCAATAGTACTCCTGTACACACAAAAAAACTCACTGATAGAGGAAATTATGGAAATATCACCCTTTGCAATAACATGTAAAAAAATGAAATACTTAGGAATCAACCTAACTAAAAATGAAAAAGACCTATATGCTGAAAATTATACTATGCTGGAAAAGGAGATTGAAGAGGATATTAGAAAATGGAAGGATATTCCTTGCTCTTGTCTAGGGAGAACAAACATTGTGAAAATGGCCATATTCCCAAAACTGTTATATAGATTTAATGCAATCCCAACCAAAATAACATTCTCATAACTCACAGCTATAGATAAACCACTACTAAAATTCATTTGGAAGCAGAAGAAACATAAAATAACAAAGGCAATTCTAAGCAACAAAAGCAAGGTAGAAGGCATCTCAATTCCTGACTTGAAACAGTACTATAAAGCCACAGTGATAAAATCAGCTTAGTAATTGCAAAGAAATAGATCTAAGGATCAATGAAACGGATTAGAAAATGCAAGCACAACTACAAAGACACTTAACCACCTGATATTTGACAAAGGGGCTAAACATGTCCCCTGGAGGAAGGATAGTGTCTTTAATAAATGGTGGTGGAAAAATTGGCTCTCTATGTGCTGAAGACTGAAACTAGATGCAAACCTAACACCATACACAAAACTAAAGTCTGAATGGAGTAAAGACCTAAATATTAAAACAGGAATACTAAATCTACTGGAAGACAAGGTAGGTGGAAGTCTTGGAGACATAGGGGTAGGCAGAGAATTGATGGACAAAAGGCAAACTGCATGGGAAACACTTCAAAGAATCAACACATGGGATCTCATATTATTTAAATGTTTCTGCACTTCAAAGGAAATCAATAACAGAGTGAAAAGAAGTCCCACAGAGTGGGAAAGAATTTTAGCCAGCAACCCCTCAGACAAAGGACTTGTGTCCAGGACATATAAAGAATTGTAAAACATCAATCCCCCCAAATTCAAAGACCCTCTCCCAAAATGGGCATCTGAGATAAACACACAGTTCTCAGAAAAAGATATAAAAATGGCAAATAAATACATGAAGAAATGTTCATTATCACTGGTCATTCGAGAAATGCAAATTAAAACAATATTGAGATTCCACCTCACTCCGGAAAGAATAGCTGCCATCAAGAAATCAACTGATGACGAATGTTGGAGAGGCTGTGTGGAAAAAGGAACACTGCTCCACTGTTGGTGGGAATGTAGACTGGAGCAACTACTATGGAAATCCCTATGGAGAATTCTCAGAAGACTTGGATTGGAAGCCCCATTCAATCCAGCTATTCCCCTCCTGGGTGTTTTTCCAGAAGAACTGAAAATTTCATATCACCATGCTATATGTTCACCCATGTTCATAGCTGCACAATTTTTGATAGCTAAATCCTGGAAACAACCAAGATGCACATCAACTGCAGAGTGGATGAAAAAGATGTGGCATTTTTGTACAATGGGATATTCCTCAGCTATAAAAAATGATTATCTTGAGGTCTTCATAGTTAAATGGGGACATCTTGAGACTATCCTCATTAGTGAAATAAATAAGAATCATATTTATAAATATCATATTGTGTCTCTAGTGTAAAAAGTAAATAAGAACTACAAGAGTACTAAAACCAACATGTGTAATTGCTATTGTAAAAAAGAAAGGAAAAGAAAGTGCTCTAAGTGATATAACTGCATGTATGTTCAGGTGTGTAAAATAGATTATCATATTGCTCAATCTTTGTTGGATCTTTGAGCAGAATTGTTTGTAGTCTGACTGTTTTAATGTTTACTATGTACCCTTTAACTTTGTAACTTGAGCAACTACATCCAGGATGACAGTATGTAATTTATAAACTACTGATTTCTTGTGGGACTTTTTCTCATTTTCCTTTTTTCTCTTTCTTTCTTTCTTTCTTTCTTTCTTTCTTTCTTTCTTTCTTTCTTTCAGAATTCTGTATTGTTATTACCCTTTTTTCTGTTTTGCTTTTTTTTCTTCTCTTTAAGTAAAATTTTAAAAATGTGTAATTGCTATTGTAAAAAAAGAGAAAATAGGAAGCACTATAAAAGATATAGCTGCATGTATGTTTAGGTGTATGGGATTGATAACCGTATTTCTAGGTTCTTGTTGGATTGTTGAACTGTGCTCTGCACTCTCACTGCTTGAGTGTCCACTTTGTGTGCTTTAAATTTGTAACTTGAAAAACTATTTCTAAAAGAACAATATGCAATTTGTCAACTAGTGACTTCTTACTGTTTATCTTCTTTTCTGGAAATTCTGTAACATTTCTCTCCATTTTCTGTTTTTTTCTCTTTAAGTAAAAAAAAATGAGAGCAACATCTTAAGGGCATCAAGTCCTATATGCAAAACATAACTGAGTATGGCATTTTAATTATCTTATATGAACATAAAGTAAACACCATTAATACAAAATCACATGACCTGTGCATGCATAAAAGTAAGAGGGGCAGAGATATATAGTCAAGAAACTATCACATAATGATCCATGATAATTTCATGATGGCTGTCATTACCTAACTTCACCATATTAACTCATATACACTATGGGTACTGGCTTCTCTGAGACATCCATCACCAGAGCTGCCTGCATAACACACTGACGTAGCTGTGGAGCCTCCTTCTGTTGGTGAGAACCAGACCAAGCCTGATTCTATAGCTCTGGAGTAGAACTCAGACCTGGCAGCCCTGGTGTTCCCACTCAGTGCTCAGGGCAGAACACAGACACCATGGAGCTGAGGCTAAGATGGGTTTTCCTTGCCAATATTTTAAAAGATGTTTTATGGATAATAGCAGATCCTGAGTGTATAAATGTATACAAGTGCACTAAATAGGTGACATGTGTGGCAGTTTCCTGATCAATACCTCTGTTTGTAGGTGTCTAGGGTGAGGTGCAGCAGGTGCAGTGTGGGGAGTCTTGGTGGAGCCTGCAGGATCCTGAGTACTCTCTTTGCAACCTCTGCATTCACTTTCAGTAGCTATAATGTGTACTGCTTCTGCCAGGCTTCATAGAAGGGGAATATTGGGTCTTATTAAGTATTATCTAGAGGAGGTAGCACATTCTAAGCAGATTCCATGCAGATTATTGACTGTTTGAGACCAAAGTTCAAGAACACAGTGTGTCTATGAATTATCAGGGTTAAACAGAGCACATGGCTGTGTATGAGTGTGTAAGGGAAATAGTGACAGCACAGCATTACAAGCCAGAAAAAATCTTCCTTCAGGGATGTCCATCACCAACAGAGGGCAAAGAGGATCCACAGAGGACAGGAAAGGTCATAAGAGCAGGTGCAGAGAAGGAAGTTAGGGAGCAAGTGCTTTCTGTCAGCCTCTGTGCTTCCCTTTCTGACCTACATCGTATATCCTGAGGGAACGTGAAGCACATAAGCTGTGAATGACTTATAGAGTAAAC
>PVLA01020396.1:0-10351 GCA_004027455.1 Hydrochoerus hydrochaeris
AAAACACATGACCTGTGCATGCATAAAAGTGAGAGTGGCAGAGATATATAGTCAAGATACTATCATGTAATGATCCATGATAATTTCATGAAGGCTCTCATTACCTAACTTCACCATATTCACTCATATTCACTTTGGGAGCTTGCTTCTCTGAGACATCCATCACCAGAGCTGCCTGCATAACACAGTGACATGGCTTTGGGGCCTCCTTCTGTTGGTGAGAATAAGCACAGCCCTGATTCTGCAGCACAGGAATAGAACTCAGACCTGGCAGCCCTGGTGTTCTCACTCAGTGCTCAGGGAAAAACACAGATACCATGGAGCTGAGGCTAAGATGGGTTTTCCTTGCCAATAGTTTAAAAGATGATTTATGAATAATAGCAGATCTTGAGTGTATAAATATACACAAGTGCACTAAACAGGTGACATGTGTGGCAGTTTCCTGATCAATATTTCTGTTTGTAGGTGTCCAGGGTGAGGTGCAGCAGGTGCAGTGTGGGGAGTCTTGTTGGAGCCTGAAGGGTCCTGAGGACTATCCTTTGCAACCTCTGCATTCACAGTAGTTATAACGTGTACTGCTTCTGCCAGGCTTCATAGAAGTGGAAGACTGGGTCTTATTAAGTGTTAACTAGAGGAGGCAGCACTTTCGCTGCAGATTCCATGAGGGTCAATTGACTGTTTGAGACCCAAGGCCAGGAACGCAGTGTTTCTATGAATTATCAGGGTGGAACAGAGCACATGTCTGTGTAGGAGTGTGTAAGGGAAATAGTGACAGCACAGCATTACAAGCCAGACAAAACCTTCCTTCAGGGATGTCCATCACCAACAGAGGACAAAGAGGATCCACAGAGGACAGGAAAGGTCACAAGAGCAGGTGCAGAGAAGCAAGTTGGGGAGCAAGTGCTTTCTGTAAGCCTCTGTGCTACCCTTTCTGACCTACATCATATATCCTGAGTGAACCTTCAGCACATAAGCTGTAAATGACTTATAGAGTAAACCAGTTATAAGTAAAGATAATCTCTTCAATTTAATAATGGATATATATCTACATAATTACTTTTTATCTATATATATATAATTTTATCTATATAATTACTTAACAATATATAGATACTTATCTATATGTAATTAGTTTTTATCTATATATATTTACATAATTACATTTTACATATTTGCATAATTTTTTCATATTTACATAATTACTTTTTATCTATTACCATGACTTTTCTTTGATGAGCTAATGTGGCTTATATGTATTTAATGTATGCTCTAAACTTTGTGAGTTTTCGAGTTTTTTTGAGTGACAAATCACCATCGTTTAAAAACAAATCCGATCATTTTATCCCCATGAAAAGGAGTTCTCTCATGCAGAATTAAATGCTTCAGATTGTGGAATTAAATACTCAACATCCCTCTCCTCAGGATCTGAGAACACCCAGCTCTTCCATCAGCCAGCTCATTTCAGGAGACTTTGTCCCCAGGATCAGCACCAGCACCATGTGAGCACAGCGCTCAAGGGAGGAGTGAAAATGGGCAGCCTGGCTGCACTCCGGGCACTGCTCGAGGGCCTCAGTGAGCTCTTTCTGCTCATGGGAGCTCAACAGGAGTAGGGACTGTGCTTTCTTTAAAGAGGTTAGAAATAAGGATTTATTCAAGACAGTAGTAAAATTCTATCTTTTGAATGTCTATTTACCTCCCTACTTACATACTTATATAATCTCTCTTTTGGCTTGGAACACAGGTCCTTTCAAAGCCCCATGTACTTATAGGCAAGACTTCTCAGAGGAAGTAGACAATTTAACTCTTTTAAGCCTTGTATATTTCATACATATATTGAAACATCGCATGGTATCCCAAAGTAGGTGTAATTTTGGTATGTTTAAATATCAGTTGAAACAGAATCAAAACAAAATTAAAGGAAAAAAAATACCAGACAGAAAATAATTAGCAGGGAATTTGTACTGCTATTTCAATCATAACTGCCCCACAGAGCAAATAAATGTCACTCAATACAAATGGATAAACAAACTATGGGACAAAGTTCTGCAAAACTAGTTATGCCTTTTGCTGTTTAACACAGTGTCTCACCATGCAGGTAAGGCTGGCATTGGGCTCACTTTGTACTGTGAGATGATCTCACATTTGCAATTGATTCTCCTGCCTCAGCCTCCCTAATGCCAGCATTACAAGTATGAGCCACCATGCACAGAGAATTTGACACTTAAAAGAAATCTCATTGCACAAAATTTTTAAGTTTCTTTGAGATGGTAATGTATACCCATTAAGTGAAATTCCTAAATAGAAGACAGAAAAAGTAATTAGATATATATGTACTTATGCAATTAATTTTAACTGAAAATGTTTACTGGACCTTGGATAGATCAAAAGACACCTGAAGGCAATGTAATTCAGGATCACCTGAGGTCACAGAATGTTAAAACAGAAATAAAGTCCTAGAGGCCAAATGAAAGCCCTCACATGCCAGCTTCTATTCCTGAACCTGCTCCTGGTGCCCTGATTCTTTCCCCATGGAAAGAGCACCCCTTCTGGTTCTGAGTCAGGAGAGTTTTTGTTTAGGCTCATCCTGATGTCCCTTCACTGTGTGTCTGCTGCAATGGAACACAGAGCCGTGTCCTCGGGTATTAGGCTCCTCAATTGCAGATACAATGTGTTCTTGTCATTCTCTCAGGAGATGGTGAATCAGCCCTTCATGGAGTCTGCATAGCTTATGTAACTAGTATCATGTCTTTATGTATGCGATCTACTCTAGCCCCTTCCCTGTAGCATGGCAGAAACAGTGTAAGCCATAGCTACTGAATGTAAATCCAGAAGCTGCACAGGACAATTTCAGGAAATCTCCAGGCTGCACAAAGCCTCCCCGGGCTCTGTCAGCTGCTCCTCAGCCAGGATACCTGAAAACACAAGGACATCCTGGTCAGGAAACTGTGACACATGTCCACTATTTATCCCAGTCACGTTCAATTTCTCAAACTTCATTTCTTGTTCTCCATAATTTATCTTTTAGAAGTGCAAACAGGAAAACTCAACTCAGCCCAAAATCCATAGTGATTGTAGTTGCTCATTCCTGATAACTGAGTGGTAATAGGCATCCAGGTAATGACTCCTGTCCAGAACTGCAGGGTCAGGCCTGGGTTGGTTTTCATTAGCACAAGGAGGTCTTAATTGCATTTCCTTTTACTATATAAACAGCACTGTGATTGGACCCTCAGAGCAGGCAGAGTCCACAGCAGATGTGAGTGCACTCGGCAAGTCTGGTAATAAACATGCAATGAAAAGAATATGGTAGCTCATGGGACAGTGCTCCATTATGTTTTTAACTCTTCATCAGATATTATTTTTTCCATATACATAGATCATACTTTTTATATTCATGATGCTTGCTTTGTGATCCTGTGAAATTTTGAGTGCCATGAGCAGTTCTGTTCTCCATATAGGATGCTGTGTGAATGTAATCCACATTGTCTAGGTCTTTGTTTTCCTTATCTATGAACAGATTGATTATTGGTCCAGCTCCTGGACATTTCTTTGGCAGTGGGAAGACCACTCTCCCTGTGGTGAGAATGTGTGTGCCTTTACTGTGTTCTGCTCTTTTCTGAAAGAAAACAGTATCATCATTCATGTAGATCCTGCTAGTGAGTTACTCGTACCCACCTGTAATTACCTTCCATTGTGTCAAATTTTCCTAAATTTTTGTATTTTGGGGTTCTCATCCATTTTTACAATAGTGTTTATATTATACAATGGATGCATTTGTTGTAGACACACACGTGTTGTAGACAATGTGTTCCAAAACCCCCTTAATTCTCATTTCACAAGATTTCCTCTAAAATCCCTCTATTTCTTAGTTCTCTTTAGTTTTGCAAAATATTTTTGTTTTTTCTCCCATTTTATGCCTTTTACCACATTTATAATCTTGTTTTCTTACAGAAAATAAACAATAATTTAGTATTTTCTGAATTATTTCACTTATACAGAGTAATATTTTTTCCAGCTTCCTTTGACAGTGAAAGACTATCAAGCATACAGTGAATGGAGAACTCAAAAATTGACTCCTCTAAAAATAAGAAATAGGCAAATGAAATGAATAGAAGATTTTCTGAGTAAAAAGTAGAAAGGCCAATAGATAAATCCAATATTTTCAGCAATTAGTAATCAAAGGGAGTAAACTTACACCTTTAACATCTTTCTTAAATATTTATTCTAAAATATATCCTTGTGTGTGTTTCTTAACTTTTCACATTTACCATAAACTGGTTTATAAAACCCCCATTTTTCATTTTTTATTACAGAAGCCTCTTCTTTTTCTTCCCAATATTTTAGTCTATCATTTTCACTTAAAAATGTTCCAGATTTCTTTTACCATTTATTTTTTTCCAACATTCTTTATAAATTTTTTATCACTATATGTTTGTGATAGGTAATGGTTATTTGTCACATCTTGGTCATTTTAACATTCCATCTATCATTTGCTGTGCCTCAGATTTCTTCATCTTTCTACAGAAGTTACTTCTCAGTTTCTTTACAAGTTTATTTTGATCTTTGAGTTGTTTCCAATGTGTGTCTCCTATTTTACACAGATCATGTGATATTTAACTATCTTTCTCTGAATTAATTTACATTTATTATCTCAAGATTCCACCATTTTCCTTAAAACAACCCAAAGTTATCACTACAGCATCTTCTGCTTGCATCACACACCATGTCATCCATTCCTTCTGGACTCAAGTTCAATGATCAATAGAAATGTTGTACATAAATGAGTGACAGCTTTTGCCCTCAGCACAGAATCTACCACAAAGTAGAAAGAAGCCAAACCTCAGTTCAAAGCATCTGTCTTTGAGTGATGCATTTTTCTGATGACAAAGTTAACAGTGAGAAATCCACCTGCATAGTATATGGTGCACAAAAGATTCCTTGAGAAAGCACCACATATTAAAGGATGACTAATGCACTCCTTCATTCTGTACCATTATTTTAACAATGAGGCACAAACCCACACCCAAAGATTACTATTTTAGATAGGGCTATGGAGAAGTCATTAACAAGAAATCCCAAGGACTAGCAAGTGTTGATTAGCAGACATGAGTAAAGAAATGTTTGTGGCCTTCATGTTACAGTTTAAGACTGCCACACTCTGAGAAAGTGATGGCATGAGCCTCTGGAGCTCCACTGAAGGAGCAATGCCACACCTAGAGAGCCTGATGAGACAGGAAATGGGTGTCTCAAAGAGGGCCCAGCTTTGGAGAAGCTATAGTACAACTCCACTGATAGTTTCCCAGGCATCTTCCAGGTCCTCCAGAAATTCAGGGAATATCAGTTCTCTGGCCAGCAAATTTAGCTCCACCAATGAGGCAGTCACTTCACTGAATATCAGCCCTGGAGCAGAATTCCTTTGTAATTTGGAATCCTGAATGTGAGACCGACTACCTTTGCATTTGGTAGCATGCTATACTTGAAAATGGCTGCAAGAAAAAAGTCTTTTCAAAAGAGAGAAAACAAGAAGGTACTGGAGTCTATATCAAGTCTATGCTTGGATGTGTCTGGGAGACAATTTTCAAGCATCTGCTTTAGGTACAAAAAGACCTTCCAGAGTTGGCACAAGGTTTTTTTGTAGTTTTTTTTATTTTAACAGAAAAAGGTAGAAATATTAAAGAATTTCAAGAAAAGAATATAAAAAGCAAGAAATCACTAGTTGATAAATTACATATTTTTCTTTTAGAAACAGTTATGTAAGTTACAAAATTAAAGCAAACAAAGTGGACACTCAAGCAACGAGAGTGCACAGATCTGTTTGACAATCCAATAAGAACTTAGAAACATAGTTATCAATCCCACACACCTAAACATACATGCAACTATATCTTTTATAGTGCTTCCTATTTCCTCCTTTTTACAATAGCAATTATACATATTTAAATTTTTATTTAAAGAGAAGAAAATAAAGCAAAACAGAAAAAAGGGTAAGAACAGTACAGAATTCTAAAGAAAGGAAGAAAAAAAGGAAAATGAGAAAAAGCCCCACTAAGAAATCAGTAGTTTATAAATTACATATGGTCATCCTGGATGTAGTTGTTCAAGTTAAAAACTTAAAGGGTACATAGTAAACATTCAAGTATTCAGAATACAAAGAGTTCTGCTCTAAGACCCAAGAAAGATTGAGCAATATGGTCATCTATTTTACAAACCCAAACATACATGCAGTTATATCCCTTTGAGCACTTTCTTTTCCTCTCTTTTTTACAATAGCAATTACACATGTTGGTTTTATTACTCTTGTAGTTCTTATTTACTTTATGCACTAGAGACACAATATGAAATTTATAAATATGATTCTTATTTATTTCACTAATGAGGATAGCTTCAAGATGTTCCCATTTACCTATGAAGGCCTCAAGATCACCCTTTTTATAGCTGAGTAATATTCCATTGTACAAAAATGCCACATCTTTTTCATCCACTCTGCAGTTGATGGGCATCTTGGTTGTTTCCAGGATTTAGCTGTCACAAATTGTGCAGCTATGAACATGGGTGCATATATATCACTGTGATATGAACTTTTAGTTCTGTGGGGAAAATACCCAGGAGGGCAATAGCTGGATTGAATGGGGCTTCCAATCCTAGTCTTCTAAGAATTCTCCATATGGATTTCCATAGTGGTTGCACCAGTCTACATTCCCACCTACAGTGGAGCAGTGTTCCTTTTCCCCTGCAGCCTTGCAAACTGTTGTTATCAGATGATTTCTTGATGGCAGCTCTTCTTTCCTGAGTAAGATGGAATGTAAATCCTGTTTTAATTTGCATTTCTCAAATAACCAGTGATGGTGAACATTTTTTCATGTATTTATTTAAAATTTGTATATCTTTCTGTGAGAACTGTGTGTTCATCTCAGATGCCCATTTTTGGAGAAGGTCTTTGAATTTGGGGGGCTTGATGTTTTTCAATTCTTTATATATTCTGGACACAAGTCATTTGACTCAGGGTTTGCTGGCTAAAATTCTTTCCCACTCTGTGGGTTTTCTTTTCACTCTGATGTTGATTTCCTTTGAAGTGCAGAAACTTTTCAATAATGTGAGATCCCAGTTGTTGATACTTTGAAGTGTTTCCCATGCAGTTTTTGTTTTGTTCATGAATTCTCCACCTACCCCTATGTCTGCAAGATTTCTACCTAACTTTTCTTCTAGTAGATTTAGTGTTTCTGTTTTAATGTTGAGGTCTTTGATCCATTATACTTTAGTTTTGTGCATGGTGATAGGCATGGATCTAGTTTCAGTCTTTGGCATTTAGAGAGCCAATTTTTCCAACACCATTTATTAAAGAGACTATCCTTGTTCCTGTGGACATATTGAGCCCCCTTGTCAAATATCAGGTGGCTAAGTGTCTTTGTAGTTGTTCTTGCATCTTCTTATCTGTTCCATTGCTCCTAAGGTCTATTTCTTTGCCAGTACCAAGCTGATTTTCTCACTGTGGCTCTATTATACTGTTTCAAATCAGGAATTGAGATACCTCCTGCCTTGCTTTTGTTGCCTAGAATTGCCTTTGCTATTCTAGGTTTCTTCTGTTTCCAAATAAGTTTAAGCAGTGTTTTGTCTAAATCTGTGAGGTATGTCAATGGTATTTTGATTGGGATTGCATTAAATCTGTATAACAGTTTGGGGATTATGGCCATTTTCACAATGTTGGTTCTTCCTAACCAAGAGCAAACAATGTCCTTCCATTTTCTAATATCGTCTTCAATCTCCTTTTTCAATGTAATATAATTTTCAGCATATAATTGTTTTACATTTTTAGTTAGGTTGATTCCTAAGTATTTCATTTTTTTTAGATGCTACTGTAAAGGGTGATATTTCCATAATTTCTCTCTCAGGGAGTTCCTTTTTGGATACAGGAATGCTATTGATTTTTGAGCACTGGGTTCTGTCCAGCTACACTGCTGACATTTTTTATTACCTCTAGTAGCCTTTTAATGGTGTTTTTTGGTTCTTCTATATAGAGTATCATGTCACCTTCAAATAGTGATAATTTAACTTCTTCCTTTCCTGATTTCTCTCTCTCTTGCCTGATTGCCTTGGCTAGTGTTTCCAGAACTATGTTGAAAAGAAGTGGTGAGAGTGGACATCCTTGTCTTTTACTGATTTTAATGTGAAAGCTTTCAGTTTTTGTCCTTTTAGTATAATGTTGGCTGTTAGTTTGTCACAGGTGGCCTTTATAAGGTTGAGACACATGCCATTTATTCCAAGTTTCAGAAGGGTTTTTATCATGAACATGTGTTGGAAATTGTCAAAAGCTTTTTCTGAATCTATTGAGATGACCATGTGGTTTTAGATTTTGGCTATGTTGATGTGGTGTATTGCATTTATTGATTTGTGTATGTTAACCATCCCTGCTTTCCTGGAATAAAACCCACTTGGTCATGATGTATAATATTCTTGAGGATTTGCTGCATTTTATTTGCCAATATTTTGTTGAGAATGTTTGCATCAATGTTCATTAAAGAGATTGGCCTACAGTTCCCTTTTTTGGTTGAATCTTTCTCTGGATTTGGTATCAGATTAATACTTGTCTCCAGGAATGATTTAGGGAGGATTGCTTTTTTATCAATTTCATTGAAGAGTTTAAGGAGTACTGGCATAAAATCTTCTCTAAATTTCTTGTAGAATTCAGTGGTGAATCCATCAGGACCTGGGCTTTTCTTTCTTTGTAAGTTTTGAATTATATTTTCAATTTCAATAGCTGATATGGGGTTGTTCAAAATTGCTGTATCTTCTTGGTTGAGCTTTGGTAGTTCATCTGTTTCTAGAAATCTGTCCATTTCCTCCGTGTTTTCCACTCTGTGTGAGTAGAGATTTTCAAAGTAGGTATTCATGATCTTTTGAATTTCCATGGGATCTGTAGTAATTTCTCCCTTTTCAGTTCTTATTGCATGAATTTGGGTTTTTTCTTTCTTTCTGTTGATAAGGTTAGCTGGAGGTTTGTCAATTTTGTTTATTCTCTCAAAAAACATCTTTTTGATTCATTAATTATTTGTGTTGCTTTTTAGTTTCAATTGCATTGATTTCTGCTCTAATCTTTACAATTTCCTCTCTTTTATGTGCTTTAGGGTTTAGCTTGCTCTTCTTTTTCTAGAAACTTGAGATGGAGCATTAGGTTGTTTATTTGTGCTTGTTCTGTTTTCTTGATAAGACAATTTATTGCTATATATTTGCCTCTTAGGACTGATTTCCTTGCATCCCACAGATTACAGTATGTTGTTTCTATATTTTCTTAGAATTGTAGGTATTTTTTTTCTTCTTTAGTTCCATCTGTATCCCACTGGTTGTTCAAGAGGCTATTTAATTCGCATGTATTTAATTTCCATATATTTCTTTTGCAACTAATTTCCATTTTCAGTGAACTATGGTCAGATATTATGCATGGTATGATTTCAATACATTTGCATTTACTTAAGAATGTTTTATGGGATAATATATGGTGTATTTTGGAGAATGTCCCATGTGCAGCCGAAAAGAATGTGCATTCTCATGTGGTTGAGTGGAACACTTTGTCTACTAAATCCAATTGCTCACAGGTATGCTTCAGTTCTGTTATTTCTTTGCTGACTTTTTGTCTAGTTGATCTATCTCTTTGTGATAATGGGCTGTTAATATATCCTGTTATAATTGTGTTCTTGTGTATTTGATTTTTCATGTCCATTAGTATGTGTCTTATATAGTTGGGTGCTCCTGTATTTGGAGCCTATATATTTATAATTGTTAGTTCTTCTAGAATTTTTCCACTAACAATTATGTAGTGACCTTCTCTATCTCTTTTAATCATTTAAGGTTTGAAGTTCATGTTGTCTGAAAATAGAATAGCTACCCTTCCTTTTTTTCTGGGTTCCTGTTGCATGGAATACTGTTTTCCACCCTTTGACTTTTAATCTATGAGTTTCCTTTTGGGTCAGATGTGCTTCTTGTATACAACATATTGTGGGATTCTGTATCTTGATCCATTCTGCCAATCTATTTCTTTTTATAGGTGAATTGTGGCCATTTATTTTTATGGATATTACTGATATTTACTGACTCAACTTTGCCATATTATTTCCAGTTGTTTCTTTTTGCTTCTTATTTTATTGCTTATCCTACCTGGTGGTTTCTTTCTGTTGTTGTTTTGGGGATTGTGATCAATTTTATCTCTATCTAGTATGTCTTTCAGTACTCTTTCTAGGGTTGGTTGAGTGGACATGAATTTCTTCAGTTTTTCTTTGTCATTAAGTATCTTGTTTCTCCATTAAATTTCAATGAATGTTCTGCTGGGTACATCAGTCTGGGTTAAAGTTTGTTTTCTTTC